>PVLD010022647.1:0-28850 GCA_004027595.1 Dinomys branickii
TTTTCTGTTGTTGAGAGGATTAACTGTCTGACTAAATTTGCATGTCTGTATATGGGTTCATATATTTACACTTCGAAGATACCAATGGATAAAGCAATAACCACTGTTGAGACCATGTCACCTTGTCTATAGATTAGTTGTGATTGTACTATTTTTTATGCTAATTGGTGTCTGTTTGTTAATATGTTTTTGTACTTTTATTTTTTTTAAATAAATAAATAAATAAATAAAAATAAACTGGGGATGTATCTCTCTTTCCAAATCTTTACCATGGAGTCATACTTACATGTTTTCACACATGCATTCCCTCTTATTGAAAGTTTCTCTTTACTTCTCCAAAACTTATTTCTAATGTTCAACTCTTTAGTCCAGGAGACTTGCTATGGCTTGTATCTAGATGTTCCCCCAAAGCATCATTCACTCATGGGGTGGGGCTTTTCAGAGGTGCTGGACCTAGGGTCCATGCTGCTGTGATCAAGGATGTGATGCTGAGATTGATTCATGGTGCAATGCTAGGATTAAGGCTGCCCCACTCTGGGTGTGAGAGCTACCTGTTAAGGCTGGGCAGCCTGGATAGGATATAAGGGATAGAAAGAGGTTGATGTTGGTTGCTTTTTGCTTCCTCACTACTTCACTCCTTTGCTGCCTTACTGCTTTCTGCCTGCCTTGAATTGCTTCTCCTTGGCAGTGCCCCTCTGCCATGAACCCTTGCCTTGGAGCCAGCCCACTGTGAACCAAAACCTCTACAAACTGTGAGCCAATTAAACCTTTCTTCTTTTAACTTTGGATGTCGAGTATTTTGTCTCAGCAATGAGAAAAGTGACTAAAACAGGAATCTTCCTGCCTACTTTCCCCCGAGCACCAGCTACCTTCTGCTGGGAATCACCAATAACCCAAATCTTTTCTTCCTCAGTGTGTGAAGTCTTCCTAGGCCCCTCTCGTATAATCAAGACCCCATGACACAGACCTTTAATTCCTCATTGAAAATATCTCTTTCATGCGTTACTTGCCTATGGGAGCAGCTACTTCATAAATAAAAGCCTTGTGGATTTCTCCTCCGTTGTTGTTTTTCTGATACCTGTATATTTTGAATGAATGAGTCAGCAAAACCAGAACCCTTAGGTAGTAGTTTTATTACGTTCTTGCAGCTCACCATTCCAACACACAGAAGCAAAAATCTTATTAAATCTATAAGGATTATAAAAGTGGACTTGAAACCAAATGCATTTCCTTCATCTTAACTGTACTCTGACCTGACTAGCAGCTCCTGCTCCCAGGTTGTCCATTCTTGAGCCCTGTAACAACTGGCGAGTTCATTGAAGACACCTGCGTGAACAATGCAGGTAACTAATTAAGGAAAGGATCAGTTTAATTCATTAGAATCTCCTCCATCTCCTCCATTGTCAGTGATCAGGTATTTCTCACCTTTGCATAGCTTTATAGAAGAGTCAAATGTTTTAATATAACTTCCTAAAATCTTGAGTCAATCCAAGGTTGGGAGAATAGTCATGGTAAATACAGTCACCAGTGAAAACGGCCTTGTGTTCTTCTTGTATAAATCCCTAAGTTTACAACAACATGGAAATAGATATCAATCTATGTTTCTAGGTAATTTTAAAAAAAGGCTTACAGACATAAGGGATCTGCTAAAGGTCGGGTTGAACCTGGAATTTTTAACTCATATCTTTCTGTGTCAAAATCCCTCTTGCTTAGACCATAGTTCCACTAGGGTCTTTGCCCAACCAAAGCACTAATGATGAGCAAAGTGTCAGGTCTTCAGTTACAAGTCTGTAAAACCAACTTACTGGATAAAATAAGCTCAGAATACTTAGTCTCTAAAGATGTAATTCTGTTACTGCTTTATAAGAATTCAGCTTGCCATAAACTGGTTGACTAAACTTGAACAAATAGAGCCGATATGGGCCAACGTTTTTACTTTTTTTTATTTTAAAAGTAAAAGAATGAAAACATTAATAAACAGACACAGAGTAGGACAAGAACAGTACAATCAAAACTGAATTACAGACAAGGTGACAGGGAATTAACAATGGTTGTTGTATTACATATTGATAACTTCAAAGTGTATGCTCAGGAAAACAAATATAGACATACAAGACTGATCAAAGAATTAATCATTAACTGTTCCTTACAATAAAGCAACATAATTCAGTAGTACAACCATGTTGGCGATCCTGCATATACATACATACATACATACGTATATACATACACATATAATTATCCCTTTCTTCCTATTCTCCTTCCCCTCATCCCATTTGCTCTTTACTTTTGAGCAGTTTCCTTTCATACCACCTAATTTATATTCCCACTTTCAGGTTCTTACACTAGTGGTACAATACGGTACTTGCACATGCACATCTGATTTATTTCACTTATGAGTATGTTCTCTAATTGTAACCATTTGCATATAAAAGTATCAAGTTTGTCTTTCTTTATAGCTGAGCAATATTCCATTATATAAAAATGCCACAGTTTTTTTTATCCAGTCCTCAGTGGATGGACATTTGTGTTGTTTCCATGATTTAGCTATTACAAATTGCGCTGCTATAAACATGGGTGCACATATATCATGGTGATATGATGTTTTCAGATCTTCTGGGAAAATACCCAGAAGGGAAACAGCTGGGTTGGCTGGGACCTCTAGACCTAGTTTGCTGAGGAATCTCCAAATGGATCTCCACAGTCTGCATTCCCACCATCAGTGGAGAGGAGTTCCTATTTCTCCACAGCCTTGCCAGCATTTGTTATTTGGTTGATTTCTTAATGCTGGCCAATCTTACTGGGGTGATATGAAATCTCAGTGTTGCCTTTCTTGAATGACTAAAGATGTTGAACATTTTCTCATATATTTATTTGCCATTTGCATTTCTTTATCTGAGAAGTGTGTATTCATTTCAGATGCCCATTTCTGAATTGGGTCTTTGAATTCTGAGAGGTTCCTTTTCTTTCAATTCTTTGTATGTTCTAGATAGAAGACCTTTGTCCAAGGGACAGCCAGTTAGGATTTTCTCCCAATTTGTGGGTTTTCTTTTTACTCTACTGGTGATTTGTTTAGATGTGCAAAAACTTTTCAGTAAAATGAGGTCCCAGTTGTTGATTATTTGAAGTGTTTGCCTTGCAGTTTGATTTTTGTTCCTGAACTCTCTGCCTATTCCTGTCTTCTTTTACCTACCTTCTCTTCCAATAGATTTAGAGTTTCTGTTTTAATATTGAGATCTGTGATCCATTTTAACTTGGGTCTATTTTCAGTCTTCGGCAAGAGGCAAGCCAATTTTTCCAGCACCATTTATTAAAGAGGCTATCCTTTTTCCAGTGAGTTTGTTTAGCCCCTTTGTCAAATATTTGGTGGGTGAGTGTGTTTGTGGTTATGGCTGCATCTTCCAATCTGTTCCATTGATCCTCAGGTCTGTTTTTCAGCCAGTACCAGGTTGATTTTATTACAGTAGCTTTGTAGTATAATTTCAGGTCAGGGATTGTGATTCCACCTGACTTGTCCTTGTTGTCCAGGATTGCTTTTGCTATTCTGGGTCTCTTCTAGTTCAAGATGAATTTAAGGAATGCCTTCTCTAGATCTGTGAGGTATGCTAATGGTATTTTGATGGGAATTGCTTTGAATATGTTCAACAATTTTGGTAGTATGGCCATTTTCACAAAGTTGGTTCTTCATATCCATGAGGAGGGAATGTTTTTCCATTTATTGAAATCCTCTTCAATCTCTTTTTTCAGAGTACTATAGTTTTCATTGAATAGATCTTTTACCTCTTTTGTTAGATTGATTCCTAAATACTTCACTTTCTGGGATGCTATTGTAAAAGGTATGGTTTCCTTAATTTCTTTCTCAGTCTGTTTGTTGTTTGTGCATAGGAATGCTATTGATTTTTGGGTGTTGACTTTGTATCCAGCTACTCTGCTGAATTTGTCAATTAATTCAAGGAGTCTTTTTGTGGAGTTTTTGGCGTCTTCCATGTCAAGTGTCATGTCATCTGCAAATAGTTTTACTTCTTCCTTTCCTACCCTTATTCATTTTATTTCTTTCTCTTGTTTAATTGCCCTGGCTAATGCTTCCAGAACTATTCCACCACTAAGAGTGGTGAGAGTGGACATCCTTGTCTTGTTCCTGAATTTAAAGTGAAAGCTTTCATGAGCCAACTTTTTTATATGGAACCAGATAGTAAACATTTTTGGCTTTGCAGGCCATATTAGTTTTGCCACAGTTTTCAACTCAGTTATTATAGAGAAAAGACATAGATAAGAAGTAATGAATAGGTATAGCTATGATATAATAAAATTTTACTTACAATGGGACAAAATAGATTTGTGGATCTGCTGACCTCTGAAACATAAGAGGTAGACTTAAGGTGTGTTGCTACTCTGTACTAAGAATGTAACTTTATTCTGGACATTAGTGCTTTAAAAATAGATCTGAGCACAAACTCAGTGGGAAGAAATGCAATTGAGATCCTAAAGGACAAGAGATTGGGGTCCCCAAGGTTACACAGCTCTTGGCTGTACATCTCCAGCCCTGAACACAATCAGTGTTCAGTTTGTCAACATGGATTGTTTTTATGTGCTTGTTTCCTTTCATTGAGAATGTTTTAAAATTGAAATCATGCCAAAATCCCTAGTTTTTCAGGTACCCTCAATTCTCCAATACTTAGTGTCTTTCCCCTTCTCTCCAGAGCGTTCTGCCATGGGGATGGAAGGGTTAGGTAGTCAACTGCTGTACAAGGCTTTTGCCAACCTGTTGCCCTAAGAGAGTGACTAGAAGTGACAGCTCCTGACAGAAACCGTCTTGGTGATCCTGTGCGTGGACAGCCTGGCCAGTGCAAGTGAACAATAGCTCCATGCTGAGTGATGTAAGTGGGTGAGGGACCTTAGCATAAGAAGTCCAGTTGTGCCAACTGGTCAAGATGGATTATTAGACAAGAACTAGGGCTTTCAGTCCTCGGACTCCTGATTTGCTATGTATGAAGCAGACAACTTTAGAGAAGTTACAGTTTCCTCATCTGTATAAATGCTAGTAACGCTAGAACTATTTTAATAAGTTGATGTGAGGATTAAATAAAATAATGCAACTGAGGCATGCAGCTTGCATGATAACTCAACAAATTGTTGTCATTGATTGTGTGATGATGATGGTGATGGTTATTTTTACATTATTGTGTACTGCCTTATTTGACTAAAATTGGCTTCTACAGCATCATTTCCCCTTCTAGAGAGAACATCCATGCATACTGGTTAAAGGTTTAAAGTCTTATCATGTAATATATTGAACCACTGAATATGTTGACATGATATGACTAGATCTATCTCAAAAACCTGAATTCAAAAGCCTGAAAGACTCTTAACATAAAACTACACCAATATTGGGATCATAACAGTGCAAAAATAATAGACATATACCAATATTAAGACTAAATTGTTGCACCCAAATGTCCATCCACAGAGGACTGGATTAAAAAGCTGTGGCATTTTTATATAATGGAATATTACTCAGCTATAAAGAAGGACAGATTTGGGGCCTTTGTAGGCAAATGGTCACAATTAGACATCATACCCATAAGTGAAATAAATCAGAGGTACATGTGCAAGCAACGTATTGTGTCGCTGGTGTAAGAACCTGAGGGTGTGAATATAAACTAAGAGGTGTGAAGGAAATCTGTTCAAAAGTAAAGAACAGATGGGAGGAGGGAAAGAAGAAAAGGAAGAAAGAGGCAAATAAGTATGTATGTATGTATGTATGTACGTATGTACATATGTGCAGGATGGCTAACATGGTTCCACTATTGTCTTATGTCACTTTATGGTAAGGAATAGTTGATGACTGGTTGTTTGATCCATCTTGTATGTCTATATGTGTTTTCCTGAGCATAAATTTTGAAGTTATCAATATGCAATGCAACAACTATTGTTGGTTTCCTGTTGTTTTGTCTATAATTCAATTTTTATTATACTGTTATTGTGCTACTTTGTGTCTCTTTGTTAATGCTTTCCTTTTTTGTTGATGTTGTTCTTTTTCTTTTACACTTTAAAAAATAAAAAAATTATTTTAAAAAAGACTAAATGGTTGCAATAAAAAATAATGACAGTTTGATTTACTAGGAATTATGAGATATATTTTAATTTTTTGTCTATTCTTATGGCATTCTTTTAAAGTAGCCACATGCTAATTACAGAAATAAGAAAAGCACCACAAAGAAAAATTTCAATAAACTGACATTTAAAAATCAATGATATTTAACAGGGGGAGAAAAGCCTCACCCCGCTCTAAAAACTATGAAATTACTTTTCTTAACTGAAGCATTCAAGAAATCACTACTCTCTTAAATTTATTAGAGTTTTATTAATTGGCTTCTTGGAACTCTCTCACAAATTACTGCTTTTCAGCTTATGGGCCACACAAGAAGTTACTTAAATGATTTCCTTTTCTTCCTCCACCCCGTGATTATGATTGATTCTCATTCAACAGAGGAGCTGTGGAATAACTGGGACCCTTCAGAAGAAAGACTAATCACCATTTTTATGAGTCATGTTTGTCCCATCAGACAGGCCCCACCAGAACCTTCCAGGAGAGTGCAGATGGAAAGTTCTTAGGGCACCAGTCATCCGAGTGTTACTCCAAATATCCAAGCAAAGAACCAACCAACTGAACAGCAGGCTTGAGTTTTCTGAGAGTTCTTTGGCTTTGAAAATTTCTTTTTCTTGCAGAAGAGATTTAGAGAAGTGTGGCATGTCCTTCCTCCTCAGCTCCAGAGCTTGTTCTCAAAAGGAGTGCAGTAGCTGGTGTTGGTTTTGCATTTAGTGCTGCCATTTATTATCCATGGCATTGGTAAAAATCATCTCCTGTCTCTATGTTTCAGGTATGAATTGTCCTACCAAACTCACCAGTACTATATATGAAAATAGACTGATCATGCTTTTATTCTTTCCGGAACCACAAATTGATCACCTACTAGATGCCAGACACTCTGAGAGTTGTTCGGGATGCAAAAGGAAAGACATAGAATCTGCTCCAATAGAGAAGGCACATATACAGATATCACAGTAGAAGATGCTACAGGGCCAGCCAAAGCTGATAAGCAGGTGGGGCACAGACACTCACCTATCCTGAACACATAAATGTGTTCATAAGACACAATCCTATGGTTAATTCCCGGGAGAAAGTGAAGGAAGCAGAGAGGAAAGTCTGTTTGGTGGGGAGGGAAGGAGCAAAGATATTTCACACCAAAGAGACCCCATGGATCTCAGAAATGTCCTGTAACACAATCCAAAGCTAGATGGTAACTGCACAGAGTGTTGAGAGTTCAAAGTGTAAACCAATAAAATTAGTTCTTAACATCTTTGAGCCCTTGATTAGATATTCCACAAAAAGTTTTCAAATTCTCCTTCATTTCCTTTGCTTGTGCTACTATAGCAAAGTCTTTTAGACTGGGTAAATTATTAAGGACAGAAACTCACTTATACTTTGGTGGGTGGAAAATACAAGAAAATCTCACCTCCTGGCTAGGTGTCTAATGATGGCTACTCATTTTCCAAGATGGTGCCTCTTAGTACATCCTCACATGACAGAAATCAGAAAAGCAAAATGGATGAACCCAGTGTCCCAGCATGGCAAGAGAGACGAAAATGACAAAACTTGCCCATCAAGCTTTTGATAACCTCTCTCACCCCACCCAAGAAGTCTGTTCCATCATGATGTAATCACCTCCTAACAGTCCCCACCTATGAATACCACCATATGGGCAGTTAAATTTGAACATATGAATTTGGGGTACATATTGAGACCACACAACCCTTACTATAACATTATGAGGTAGGTACTATTATTATTCCCATTTTTCAGATGACGCACAGAGGACTTCCCAAAGTCATGTAGAAAGTCATTGAGCCAGGACTTTATGTTCTGTCTGATATTCTGTTCTGTCTTTCTCTGTGACCCTTAACCACTAAGTTCCTTGCTTAGCTGGGGATGTTGGTTTTGTTGTGTGGTCACTGAGAACCCTTTGCTGGACAGACCATAGTGTGAGCTCCATGATGCCCACCCCTTGGTAACTGCCTCCTCAGCTGCTTCTTCTGATTGTCAGCTGGCCTTAAGACATTTTCCTGAGCAATAGAAAACAGCAGAAGTGGTGGGCTGTCACTTACAAAATTTAAAATTGTGACCTCCCTTTAGCTACTAAGCTGTCTTGCTTGCTGACTTTGTTGAAGTAAGATATCATGAGTACAACAAATGACAAAACAAACAAACAGCAACAACAAAAAACCAAAAGCATCTTCCAGCTCACTGCAGGAACAGAGTCCCTCGGTCAATGAGCTCCCCAAGAGATGTATACTGACAGTAATTTTAGGGAACTGGATCTGCCTCCTTCTCCAGCCAAGTTTTCACTTGAGCCCTTGACCCTGGCCAACCTGATTAAAGTCCTGTGAGAGACCCTGAAGCAAGAGCCTCCTCATGAACTGGACCCAGGTTCCTGGCCCACATAAACTGTGAGAAAACAAATATGCATTGATTTCAGTCCATAAGCTTGTGGTAGTTTGTCACATCAGTAGCATGGAGCCTTTGAAGGCCTTAAGCATAGGAAAGTTCAAGAACAGCATTTTATAAAGCCTGTTTTCCATCTTATAAAGTCAGTTTTGCTAGTGGGGCAGAGAACAAATTAGAGAAAGGAGAAAGATTGGCTAAGAGACTGCTTCCAGGTGAGACATGATGATGACCTAAATTATGGAAATGACAGAGGAAATGGAGAGAGTTGCACAAGATATTGGAGGTGAATTCAGCAGGACATTTAGTCTGACTTGATTGGTGTTGAGTCTCAGCACCACATAGGCCATTGCACTAGCCTCACTAAGAGCTTTAGGTCTTTCTGGTCTCAGTAGCCACTCATTGCATCAGGCTGACCTAATGCTGAGTGGGTCTCGGGGCCTCCACCATTGCCAACAATGACAATCCATTCAGCCTCTACGGGGGACAAGAAAATCTCTTTGACCCATTAGGTACCAAATTCTAAAAGCCTCATCCAAAGACAATTTGACAGTCTTTGGGGCCCTGATAAGAGAATCATTCTCTCAGGAATTCAGCTTATGTCTGGTGTGGTAAGTTCCTGTAACACGGAGACCCTGTCTCCCTCCTTGAGGCCTCCCTGGTATCCATAGCAGTGCCCATATAGAGGCCCACACCCCATCACTGCAGTTTGCTGATGAGCTAGAATGTCAGAGCTTTAAAGTGCTTTGTTTTTTTTTTTTTTTTTTTTTTTTTTTTTGCGGTACTGGGGATCGAACTCAGGACCCTGCGCTTTCTAGGCAAGCGCTTATTCCACTGAGCTATATCCTCAGCCCTTTAAAGTGCTTTGTGTGCCTCATGTCACAGAAGTTTAATTTCACTAATAAATTCCTAGAGTTTCAAACAGATATGTTGAAAATTCATGCTTTCATTCACTTTTAATGAGAACACTCCTTTTTTCAAGAATAATATCTGGGCTGCCTTAAAAGTAATTCCATGGCCATATGGAAGACTCGGGTTTATACCAAGAAGTGCTAAAAAGAATATATATGGAGTCAGGCTCTGACAAAATTGGCAATGAAGGGAAGCACGCTTTAGCGACCCTCGCCTGTCTATCCCACCTTCTGTGCTCCTCCCGTGAGGCCCCATAACTCAGAGCAGAGGTTCCATGCATGCCTCCATATCACACAAACTTTTGGGAGACTGAAGATATGCTCTTCTCACAAATATGTTTTGTCTTACCAGGAACACTGAAAGAAGAAATTTTTATTTTACAATAATCCATCACAAATGGGAACATTTCAACCCCGGTCCTGGAACAAATGGGAACATTTCAGGCATAGTGATTCCAGACAGAAAACATGGTCAAAAATAAAATAATCTGTCCGGAGCTTAGAAATTGCTAGACATTAGTCAAATACATCTCTCCCTAAGAACAATTCTGGACATCAAAGAAACTCCATGTGTTACTCATGTTTGGAGTGTTGTAACTAATGTCAGGTACCATACTTGGCAATGAAGTTAGAGAGATAAGAATAGCATAATCCTGGGGCTGGGGATATAGCTCAGTGGAATAAGTGCCTGCTTAGCAAGCGCAGGGTCCTGAGTTCGATCCCCAGTACCGCAAAAAAAAAAAAAAAGAATAGCATAATCCTAACCCCCCCAGAAATACAGTGGCATAATGCTCATCATCCAGACATCCAAGCCACTGAGGAAAGGAAAGGATACCTGGGTAGGACAGGCACTAAGCTGACTGTCATTGACCTGGTGCTAAGGAGACCAGAGAAGGACACACAGTTCTGAGCGGGTGAAAAGGAGCCTGGCTACAAATTTACACTGAGCTTAACCTGGACACCATGGAGCACAGCAATAGGAGAAGTGGAAAAGCAACATAGTGCCCATGACTGCAACCTAAAAAAACAAAAAGGATGGAAAGGAAGATGTGCAGGTGTGTTTGAGGGAAAGCAATCTTGCCCTGTAGTTGGTTCATTGGGAGAAAAATGCGAAGATTTCCTGGTGGCAGTGCAGACAAGAAGTGAGACCCAGTAATTAATTGCTGATATCTAGAAACAGACCACTGTGGCTCAGGCATAACACTGCTGCTCACAAGCTATGGACCTCGAGGAATTTCTTTTGCCCTTCTTTTCTTGGTTTTCTCATCTTTCAGGCAGAGATTAAAGGAATTTTACCACATTTAAGCGTACCTGATACCAGTGCTATGACATTGTTAGTCACCATTACTATTATAAAATGTGAACTGCTAAGGTACTGGTTCTTTTGTTTGCTTGCCTGATGGCTTCTATATCTGATAAACTTACATTTATTTGTACATTCAATTATTCAGCCCTCCACTTTCATTTAGAAGATGGCAGGCAAAAAAAACAAGCATTGGAGTATTAACATGCATAAGTGGAGAGTGGACTCAAAGCAGGCTGGAAGAAATTGGGAAATGCTGCCATTTGATCCAGGTCTTCAGGCTAAACTTTAAACTTTGTGGTGTCCAAATCATGGGTTGTCCTGCTAATGAGACCCAGGATAACAGAGAACAAGGACTGGGAATAGAAAGAGGCGAATAAGGCATCACAACTGAGCATCACCTGACAATTACCTGAGCAGAACACCATTCCGTGGAAGCAGAACCAAGTCTTTGTGTTGGCACTGGCATTAGCACAGAGGTGACATGCTCTGACTAAGGAAGCCAGAGAAAGACCCACAGCTCTGGGGGATGGTGCGTATAAAGAGTCAGCTTCTGAAACTCTTCTTTGGGAGGTGGGAGCATAGGAACTAGAGATTGAATCCAAGGCCTTGGCATGAAGCTACATCCCTAGCCCATTTCCACTTCTTATTTTGAAGCAGGGTCATGCTAAGTCGCTAAATTGCTCAGGTTGGGCTCAAACTCATGATCCTCCTGCCTCAGCCTGCCTTCTGAAACTCTTGAACAAAGAGGCATGGGGACAGAACTCACAAGGTAGGCTTAGCAGGGAAAGGAGGAAATGAAAGAGAGTTCATGCAACTCTGTAAACCCCAGGGCCCATCTGAAAGCACATAGGCCCCAGGGACAGAAATAATAAAATAGCCAGGTAGGGAGGCTGCTGGTGAGAGTTGGGGCCCAGGTGGTCCCAAGGAACAGTGTGTGAGAATGTTATTTCCAGCTGACGGACAGAAGTTAGTGCAAACCTGTCATACCCTGCTCAGAACACATGTCCACAGACCCAGGCAAATGTCAGAAATACCCTTGAAGTGACATTATGCATGTGTCTTTGCTCTCAGTGTTCTTTTTGCAGATTTTTGTTTGATTTTTCTCCTCAATACTCATGTATTGAATGTCTCAGTGTGCCCAAAATCTATTGTGCAACCTCTGTAGGAACCCTGGAGACACTCCTGAGGCTTAAATTCTAGTGGAGAAAAGCAAGTCAAAAAATCAGACAAATAAGCAGGGAAATATCAAACTATAAAAGTGTTCATTTGTCAGCGAGGGCTTCTCAGTGGAGAAGAAATTTGGCTAAGGATGAGATGGTAAATAAGAAGACAGCTATGCAAAGATCTGGGAGAAAACTCAGCAAGAACAGGGCCTCCAGCTGGCTCTTCTGGTTAGAGGAAGTCCACTCACAGGCCACTGGGCAGTGAGAGGGAGATAGAGACAGGGCCTGCACACAGGTACTGTGGCCCTGCCAGGCCACAGGCAGGGCCTGGGTTGCATTCTAAGTGGGGGGTAGAGCAAAGCACTGACACCCAAGACTAGTGAGAAGGTTACCACTGCAATCTTAGCAGGAAATGACAGTGGTCTGCATGAAAACATAGCAATAAGTAATTTGGGTCAGAGATGTGAGCAAAACATGTGACGCTTTTTGTTTGTCCGTGTCTTTATTTGTTACTTGCTCTCTTCTGCCAGCACTGTTGTACGGTCAGAGAAAGGGGAAGAATAAATAAATGAGAGGGATAGAATACTAAGATTAAACGCTGGGGGCCAGATCCTATTATGGTTGTTTTACATAGGTGAAGGCACTGAGTCCTTGCACACCTCATGTAGATGGAACCTGAGGCACAGACAGGTGAAGAACTTGCTGTGGGCCACTCTGGTAGTACAGGGGAGAAGCCAGCTTTGAACTGGGCCCTGAGCTCTAGAAGCTAGATGCCCAATCACTACACAGAGGGGGCAGCAAAGCAGAAAGAGGAGGAAGAGGAGGATGAACCTGTATAAGACGCTTACTACATGGCCGTCACACACCAGGCAGGGCACGTCAGGACTATTCTCAGATCAACTCATCATAAGGTAATGGACTCTTAAATGAGAAGGGCAGACCTATGTGAATACTGAAGTGACTTTATCATTCCCACCGTGGAGAACGTTGGGGAAACGGGGCTGCAGGGAGGATAATAACTCATCCAAGGTCATCGGGCTTCTCCGCTTGAATTGTTAATCGTGGTGGTGGGGCTGGAGGTGGGCAGTGGAGTGGGGAAGGAGGGGGAGGAGAATGGAGGGAAATGTGACACATCTGTGTACGTCTTGTCTCCCCAAATACCTGGAGAATTCCTCATGGCCAAGAAAAATGCCTCATCTTCCTAACTGCTCCTCCCTGACTCCTAGCACAAGGTTGAGCATGTAGTAGGTCCTTAAATCTGCTTACTGAACTGTAAGGACCAAAATTCTCCCCTCTACAATGTTGGCTTTTGTGTGGGTGAGCATTCTAGAAGGTGAAGCTGATATTCATTTGCTCCAAATAACATACAAATTCCTTTTCTCATTGGTAACTATACCCGCCTTGAGATTCTTTAGTGATTCTAGCCTATTGGCTATTTTAGGACTATTTATTATGACTAATTTAGGGCAGGTTTATTATTTTCATACATGTGCCTAAAAGATTTTTAGAGTTCTGTCTTCTCTCATTACCTTTACACATTCTCTGCCTAGTTTACAAAGACAGCATAACTTGGGTCACTTTCCCAGGCTGGCTCTATCTAGAGATAGCCTGCCACACATTATAAAAAAGGTGGTGTGCTGATGGCAGGCAGCCCTGGCATCCTAGGTCAGAGGACACAGTGCGGACCCCAAGGAGAAGGGGAGGAGTAAGCTCTCTTACAGTAGTTACACTTTGAAAGTGCCATTGGAGAAGGACTTCTTTCAATTGAGAAAATGGCATAAATTTGATGTGACAAAGCACATTGTACCTCTAGGTTCTTTTATGCTTCGTGCTGCAGATCCACAATTAGTGCTTAGCGAAGGAAAGGACAAACATGTCATTTCATTGTAAGAAACTGACACTGTGGCCCTAGACTATTTATTAGAGATTAACAAGAGAAAATAGATTCTCATTTTGTTCTTTTGCTTTTTCCTTTTTATTTTGATTCTAGGTCAGGAGGCTTTTCCTCTGGAGAAGCAGTGGATAAGCAGAAGCAGTCCTAGAAGGACTGAAGGAAGCTGACAGCGAGGAGGATGCAGCCAGCAAGTGCAACCAATAGTATCCACACGATAAAGACAGCTGGAGGTAAAAAAAAAAAAATGGCCTTTTAGAAGCAAGCAATGTAACAACTAATGTAGGCCTAAGTCACCAATGGATGTTGCTCCAGTTACTACTGCTGCATGGCAATGACCCCACACCTCTGGGCTTTTTTGCTTTTTATTAGGATTTTAGGGATCAGGAATCCAAGATACACTCAGGCGGGCTGTACTTTCTTGCGATTGCTTATGCTGCTGCAGTCGAATTCAGAGCGCCAGCCATCTTTAAGGCTTGACTGGACTGTAGCATCTATGGTGAGTCACTTGCATGGTGACAGCTGGTGCTGGCTGGTGACTGGCAGCTGGGCTCCATTGTTGACTGGAGCATCTACACGTGGCCTCTTCAGGGTGGCCAGACTTTTCACACAATGCCTCTGTTCACCAAGACTTGTAGCCAGAGAGGACATAGGGGAAGCTGGGTGATCCCCAATATCTATCTGCATTCTGATCCCTGCCTGTGTGTGCTTCTAGAAGGAACCCGTCCATCACTACCACGGACCACGTGCGGAGAGTGAGACTAAAGCAGGAGAGGAGACCGAGCCTGAGGTGCATGTGCGGTAGCAGATGGAACCAAGGTTGAGAAAAATGCTGAGTGACATTATTGGGATAATTAATGAAATTTAGTGTGGGCTGAAAGGGAGATATAGTATTGTATTAGTTTTAAAGTTCCAGAATTTTAGGACTATATTATGTTGACGTAAGATGTCCTCACACTTAGAACATGAATGCTGAGATATTTAGAGGTAAGGAGTCATGCAATCTGCACCTTAATCTAAAATGACTTAAAAATAACAAGAAGAATAGAGGAGTTTTTAGTACAATGAAATATTAACAATTATAGGTGAGCATTATATGGACACTAGTTATGAGGGTTAATAAATAAGTATAGTAAGTGTTAAATATGGTAAAAACTTTTATTTCAGTCAAAAACACATTGCTGTTAAGAGCCATCAAAATACTCCCCTTACTTCAAACATCTTTGTCCCACAATTCTTGCCTTTTTCTGAAACAGTTCTGGAAGTCCTCTTGTGTGTCTTCAATTACACTGTCGTGACTGCCTCAATGTCCTGAATTTGTTAAAAACATTTACCTCTCATGGTGATGTTGACTTTGGGGAAGAGTAAAAAGTCCCACAGTGCTAGATGCAGTCAGTAGGATGGATGGGGATGCACCGTGATGCTTTCACAAGTTGTCTTTTCTGTTAGGTAGCACATGATAGCAGCTTTCACTGTATTTTGAGTGTCATGAAGACACTCACAAAGAGGATTCCCAGAACTGCTTCAGAAAGTTGAAGGGGGTGGATATTTTGACTGAATTCATAACAATATATCTTTACTAAAATAATCTTTTATTAAACATTCACCATATGTTATATTCACCTTTGTATTCTTCTACTTGTTTGGATGGTTTGCAATTCTCTTTAAAAGTTATGGAGCAGCATAACAATAAAAACTTATGTATGATCAATGTAATAGAAATTAGAAGTAAAGGCATATGTACCAAAAAGAAGAAAGTCTATACCAGTTAGTTTTTTTATTCAGCTATGAATTTCCTACCAGGCAGCACACACAACTGGAAGAGTTAGCACATGCTGAAGAAATGTCAAATATTTCTCAGATTTTAGATAAATGAGATGTCAGGCTTCTAGAGAGTTATTAAGGCAAATCAGAAAGGAAACTATTGATTGCCGAGGAGGTACATACGCACTGTCCTTGGATGGTCATGGCCTGGTGCCTAGGGTTGGTAATTTTGCTTTGATTATAAGCTGCAGTGAATTTCACAGCACTGCCACTCTGCATTATTTCTCCATGCTGAGGAAAACTAGGTGACTTGCCTGAGCTCTCACAGCTGAAAAATTCCAGAGCTGCAATTCAAATCTCGGTTAGTCTGCATCAAAATAGTTCCTCTTTTTCCTCCTCGGAAGCTGCATCCCTATTATCAATAAAGAGACAAACATATTCCAGGCCCATATCTAATTTTTCCAAAGCCTAACTTTTGGCAGTAAGATATGTAATAATAGCATTGACAGCAACGACCCGCAGGAGCCAGGGGATGTAAACCATGGGGCAGCCCTGCATCCTGAGGTAAAGGGGAAGATGGGCTGATTGGAAATGCCCCAATGTGCATGGTAACTGTGAACTGACATCTGCCTTGCTTAAGAGACAGCAGTGCTCATACAGTGGCTGAAGCTCTCTCTGCAGAAATTGTTCATGTCTTGGTGGGAAGCAAGCTCACCGTAAGTCAAAACTGCTGCCAGGAAAAGTCGATCTGAATTGAAGATTAAATCACTGAAGATTCAATCTATTTTATTATTTTATAAAACTGAGAGAAACTTTAGCAATCAAGTTACTGATTTATATTGATGAGGAAACTGAGGCTGGGGTCGAGGGAAGATGCTTTGGTTGGAGCAGCAAGCTAATTAGCAGAGGAAGCCAGCACAGAGCCATTAGACAACCGAGCGCCAATTCCCCTGGGGAGATCTGCTGGCAGGCCAAGATTCAATTTTTTTCTTTATTTTTTAAAAATCATGTTCTTCCCCTTTTATTGAACTAAAAATGCTCTGACAAGCTTGGATATGTTAATAGACCATCTGAAAGAGCTGGCACCAAGTGCAGCTGAAAATATGAAACAGAATTCAGGGCTCTTGACTTCTTTTTCCTTCCAGTGAGGAAAGAAGGGCCGCCTTAGGAATGGGTTTCTGTGGGCTTGGTGTGGCTCCTAGTGGAGGAAAGACCTGTGGCAGGTTTGACTCTACTAAGGGGTCCACAAAATTGAGAGTGGGAGTCAAGGGGCCAAGAGGGACTTGGACAGAAGTCAGTGTTTCTGAACCAAGCCAAGAAAATAGAGACCAAAACACTGAGACTAGACAACATCTTATATGGACCCTTACCACATTGGAAATAGGCAAGTGTCGGAGGGTTCAGAAGAATAAGCATATCTTGTTTGGTGCAGGAGTAGGTATAAAATTGAAGAAAGAAAAGCATATCCAGAGTTTCCTAGATCAAGTGAAGTTATAAACACATATGTATGTATATTTAGATACATATGTAGTATATGTGTATGTATATGCACATGTGCATTATGTGTATGCATTTGTATGCAGCTGTGTGTAACATATATGTATGCATGCATATGTATGTCTTCTACACATCCATGTGTACATGTTACTGTGTGTATGGCTAGGTTGTGCATATGTATTCTGTATATGTGTGCATGTATATGTGTATATGTATATTTATGTACTGTGCATACTAAGTGTATAAATATATGTAGGAGAATATGTGTATATACTTTATGTATTTATGCATGTGCCTATTGGTTTATCTGCTTAGTAAGAATATATGTGTATGCCTCTCTGAGTATGTGTATGTATGAGTCACATCACCCACAAGATCCTGTTCCTAAGACTGTCATATATATGTATAATAACATATATACAACACACACATACACATACATAGAGTACATAGATAGATACATAACATAAAAACACACCCCACACATAAAGATAGACAGACAGACAGCTAGATTTCCAAGCTTCACCCTCCCTCTCCTTTTGTCCTCAAGCACTGAGCTCTGGATTAGAGACTGTAGCTCAGGCCCTGATAGTTGGAATACAGTTTTCCTCTTCTTCTCACCTCAGCTAATCAAGGAGAAATGTATTTTTATATGAGAAGGCAGTCCCATGAGGAAAATAATTCTGAAATCCCCACTGTTGGCCCTGATTCTCACACCTAGGCATTGAAACTACCCAGATTACCACTGTTGGGTGCCCTCTGAAGGAAGTAACCCATGCCCATCCAGTTCAGAGTGTGGATGCTGACCTAAGAGTCAGGCAGGGTCCAAGTTCCAAGCCTATCCACAAACCTTTGTGTTGGTCCTAGGGGTAGCGGTGTTCAGAATGTGGGATTTGCTTGGAAGGATGATACATTTTACAGAGCAAGATCAAATCAAAGTATGACTTGGCCCGTCAGATATGCCAACATGATGGATGTTTGCTCATCAGAGGAGTCAAGATTTGATCTGCCAGCCCAGCAGTGCAATCAAAATATTACCCAGAGTCCCAGGACCTGATGGGAAACTTCTTAGGGGGCTGTTTTTAGTATTGGTATTGCTATTATTTTATCACAGGGCCTCTCTGCCTATTGAATTATAACTGATTTCTCTTGTAGTTTATTGCAATTTGCTGCTTTGTTCCTCATGTCAAAAACCCAACATAATTTTCAGCCAAAAAATAAGGCACTACATTATGATAATGGCATCAGTGCTTCATCCATCAGTAGAAACTGAATGCATTACTTAACACACTTCAGAGGAATTTAAGATGAATTTGAAAAGTTGCCCTTCTGGAAAGTATGCACTTAAATCTTTGGATGATCATCTAAGTTTGGAAAAAGACTGGTAACATGACATCCTAGAGCCAAGGCAGTCTCTCTTCGTGAAGTGACCTGGACTGCCTCACACACACCAATAGACCGGGACAGGGATAATTAGAATCAGCTGGAGAGAAGTTTATCATCTGGACAATGGCTGATCCAAAGCTCACAGTCACTGGCTTCCAAGAGCCATCTGTATCAAATTGATTGGCTCGGAGGGCTGGTAAACAAAGATAATGAATCTGAGG
Source organism: Dinomys branickii (assembly GCA_004027595.1). Lineage (NCBI taxonomy): Eukaryota > Metazoa > Chordata > Mammalia > Rodentia > Dinomyidae > Dinomys > Dinomys branickii. Next base: position 18,643 of record PVLD010022647.1, read on the forward strand.
TCATAGGGTCAAGTTCATGCACATCTGAGCCAACTAGCTTGGGGAGGGTGCAAAGGAAACAGGACTCCATGTTACTGACTCTCCTCCAGCCCTGTCAGCTTTGTGTGCATACAGCATTGGTTACCAAAAAGAAAACTGGCAGATGTGGGTAGGTTGTAGCTTCATCCAATTTAAAAAGTTTTGATTGAGCCAATATCTGAAAGCTCTATGCCCTCCCAATGAAGTGAAGTTGGCAGAGAGAGTGAGACCTCAACCCTGTCCTTGAGAAGCTCACAGTTAAGTGACAGAAGCCCAAAGGCAAGCAAGCAATTTCAGGGAGACCTGTAGCAAGGCAGCAACAGAATGCTATGAAAACAAGTGTAGGTGATAAGGTGTCTCAGGGACTAGGAAAGTCCTGTGATAGGCTGCAAGGACCAGAGGGTATTTTAAAGGACTCTCCAGAATAATTATTATACTAAACATAAAACAAAAGCAGGGTTAGACTGTATATATTGTCAAGTGTCTCCTGGAATATGACTTCAGATCTCTCTACTATAGTTCTGCCCTTAAAAAGAAATCTTCATAAAACTCTGCCCTCTCAGTCTCAATAACCATCAACTTCCTTTCCTCATCGTGACCTAGAACTGTTGGTATTTTATTTTGAGTCTCCCCGCTCCAGATACACACCCTAAGACAGGAGTCAGAAACCTTTTTCTTTAAAAGGTCAGATCATGAATATGTTCACCTCGCCACGCCAGACAGTCTCTGGTATGGTCAGTCAACCCTGTCCTTGTAGTGGGAGAGCAGTCCCTGACAGCCACAGAGAAATTGATACAGCTGAGTTCCAACGAAACCTTATTTGCAAAAGCAAGTTTGAGGAGCCCTGCTTTAAGTTATAGATTGAAGAGTGAGTGGCCCATTGTTAGGGGAAGGAATATGCATGCCACAGAAGGGACAAGATCCAAGGAAGGAAGAGGGGCCAACAAAGATTGGGTGTAAGCCAGTTACTAATGTGAGCTCCAAGAGCTTGATGCCATTGGAAACTGGTAAAAAAAAAAAAAAAAAAACACATCTCAAAATGATCTCAACCAAAAGAAAGTGAAATGGGGTGTTTATACCCCGTAAACATTCACCATTACTTAGGGTCTACCCCTTGTGGGGAGAGAGAGTGTAATTCTCTGGATATTCCAGTCCACTAGATTTTCAGGCAGACTGAGGTTTTTTGCTTCAATAAACACACCATTGCTGGCCTCTGGAACTCAGGCTGATAGCACTGAACTGGCAAAAGAACTCAACAGAGCTGGAGTTCGTGCCAGCAGAGCCTATCACAGTCCACTTCTTGCACCATGCACATCAACCATGCCTTACAGTAAGGTGGCTCAATCTTAAAACTAGTTCTTGAGAAGAGAAACTGGAACATCTTGAAAGAAGAGAATGAATGGGATGTTGGACAAGCTCTGTCTACCACTGCAGCTGAATCCAAGACATAATTGCTATTCATCAATCCCCTTTCTGTCCACTCCAGGTGTCTCTCACCCCCAGTCAGGGCTTTTGCTGATCTAGGTCAGGCTAACCTAACTTCAACATTTCTTTAACCATGCACATGAATTACTTTCAGGACAAAAATCTTATAAAATAATACACTGATACTATAAAAGAATCTCTTAGCACCTAATAGGCACTCAGAATTGTTAATGTCCTACCTTCAAATGTATTCACATGTGGAATAAGTGTAATGGGCTCACTCCACAACAAACTAGAACTCTTCCTTCCCATTTTGAAGTCCATCTTCTTCCTGATTTCATGTGTTACTATGTACTTGCCAAAGCCAGCAGTTGGCTCATTAGAAAGAATTCATTAGTGTGAATTCTTCTACTGCTTCACTAAAAGATACTACGGTGTTCCTCTTGAATAAAGTCACACTACTCCTGGCTGACCGAGCCCAGGCCCACAGAGATGCCCCTGAGTCCAGATGAGATTATCTGTTCTTCTCATCTGCTGCCACACAGAGCCTGGCTCCACAGGAGAGAGCAGTTCCTGCCCTGGCATTATCAACATTCCAGAACCATGGGACTCCTCCAAACAGCATATTTTCAGGCTCATTTCATTTCCTGCCTTTGACTCAACAGTCTGGAAAGAAAATCAAGAGAATGATTCCCCATCCTTTATTCCAGGGGGCTCGGAGAGGCCATGCCAACCAAGTTAACGTCAATCTTTTTATAGACTCGTAATGAAAGGAGTTCCCTAGGGTCTACTGATCCTGTTGGGGTTCAGTTGAAGCTGATGGTCAACTCAGATTTTCCTGGCTCCCCAAACTGGACAAGATGCAGAAGAACATCATGAATGAATAAAGTCTGCAGAAAGAGGAAGGGGCTTTCTGTCTTCTCTTTCCAGCCCAACATGGGAGCTCTGGGGGAAACTCACAGCCAAGAAATCAGTGAACAGGTCTCGGTCTCACTTAGAAGGCTTCCGAAGTTGAAGAAGAGAACAAGCTATCACTCATCTGGGGTGGAACAGCACTGAGCCTGGGTGGCTGCCTGGCTCTGCCATCTGCTATACATGCAACCTGGGAAACTAGCACCATTGTGTGGTCTCAGTGTCCTCATTTGTAAGAAGTAACCACAGGCATGCGTGCCCCGTTTCACCAAGATATCTCGGCAGAGACTCAAAACTGATGTCATAGAAGTTAAGTTTTTGCATAAACTTTAAAACACTCTAAAATTGTCATCTGTTAGGATGAGTCTAGATGTGGACTCAAAGAAAGAACCCACATTCAGAAGTCTAAGACTCTAATACTGACTCCATTTCTGGTCACACTTAAATGCTCTGTGCCTCCAAGTTCTATTTTAGAAACTGAGAAATAAATTCTTCTGGAAGGCTGAGACAGGAGGCTCAGAAATTCCCTCCCAGCCTACACAACTTAGCAATTTTGCAAGACCCTTTTTCAGCATAAGAAAGGATGTGACAAGGCTCTGTGAGAAGGCCCTGGATTCAATCCCCAGTAGTGGAGGAGAGCAGAAGGCAAATAGGAAGGAGAGAAAGAGAGAAGGAAGAAGGAATGGAAAAAGGAAGGAAGGGAGGGAGGGAGGGAGGAAAAGGGAAAGGAGGGAGGGAGGGAAGGAGGAAGGAACAATGAAGAGAAGGAAATAAAAAGAAATTCTTTCTGCAGAGGTCTACAGTGGAGTTTCCATGGCCATGATTGGAGTTACTCAAAGGAAAAGATGATTTTCCACTTACCTGTGTTCTGAGCCTGCACTCAGGCATATAGAACGCAGAAAGTATAAATCAAAACTATGCGCTTCCTGAGTGAATGAGCACTGTAAGGCAGGGTAAGGAAGCGGTAACATCAATAGTGCTGACAGTGATAATGCCAAGTCCTGCTCAGCTAAGCATATCCCTTGTATTATATTTTATCCTTCCAACTCCTGCATAAACACTTCTTTCATCAGTCTGATTTTTCAGATGAGGCAAGCACGTCCTAGAGGGGTTAAGTGATATACCCAAAGTGAACCAAGCAGTCTGCAGGAAAGCCAGGATTCAAAACCACATATCTGGACCCTAAGGACCATGCACCATAAAGCAGAAAGTTATCCCCACCTCAGCACCGCTGTTTTTGCTTGTTTGTTCATTGAGACAGGATCTTACTTTATAATTCAGGCTGGCCTAGAACTTGCTTATGTAGCACAGACTGCCCTCAAACTCGTGGTGATCCTCCTGCCTCAGCCACCCAAGTGCTGGGGTGACAAATGTGTACAACCACACCAGACTGCAATACACCTCTTTTCTAAAGGGCAGGCCACACAGCTTCATTCACATGCCCCTGATAGTAGCTGACCCTTATGGAGTACTGCAGCAAGCACTTCATATCTATCAGCCTCATCACCTTAGGGCTATTATCATCCCTATTCTAAGAGAATCGTTTTTTTTTTTTTAATTTTAATTTTATGTGTGCATATAGGCTTTTTAAATTGATTCCCCTACCTCACTCTAAAATTATTTTAAGGAAAACTTTTTTTTTTTTTTTTGCGGTACTGGGGATCGAACTCAGGACCCTGCGCTTGCTAGGCAAGCGCTTATTCCACTGAGCTATATCCCCAGCCCCTTAAGGAAAACTTTTAAGGCATTAATATATTCTATATATTCCACCACCCCAATCTTGCCGGAGGGGTAAAAATGCCACAATGACTGACTTCGGTAATATTCACAAATTTTGTGTACAATTTTACTGACAAGGCTATGGAGTCCTCTTGGAGAATGAGCACTTGTCCCTGTTTTGATGTCTTACAATCACTTTTTTTTTTCAGTAGTGGGGATTGAATCCAGGGCCACTGCACTGATCTATGTCCCCAACTTCCCCACCCCTTTTATTTCAGGACAGTGTTCTGCTAAGTAGCTAAGTAACTCAAACTTGCAGTCCTCCTGCTTTACCACCCCAGAGTGCTGGGATGCACCACCATATCATTACTCTTAACAGAACTCCAACCATATCTACCCCACATTAAATTCTTTCCATGTACAATCTTGTTTAAATCTTACCAGGTGAAATTCCCATTCATTTTCTTTTTTTTTTTTTTTTTTTTTTGGCGGTACTGGGGATCGAACTCAGGACCCTGCGCTTGCTAGGCAGGCGCTTATTCCACTGAGCTATATCCCCAGCCCTTCCCATTCATTTTCAATTTTGTACTTGAAGAAACTGGTTTTCAGAGGCATCAGCCAGTTTGATCAGCCTCAGAGCAGCAACCACACCAAGTTCCTTCAGCACCCATGGCTGACACTCACAGCCATGGGGCTAACCACCCACCATCAATCTGTTCAGGTGAAGCAAGACCTTAGTTCCTCTCTGACATCTGATCAGAGGCATGAACTGCGGGAGGGCGAGGCAGCCTGTGAATGGCCCAAAGCCACCCTGGGTGCAACAAAAATTGTCCAGAGGAAAAGCCACCTGGGAAATGGTTTCCTTATACCCCAGTACTGATCTGAGGAGACAAATCCAAAGACCTCGTTCACTGCAACTTAGGCTGTGTTAGGCTCTATCATTAGCCTTGGCTCCCATATAACAACTTACATGAAGCACATTTATTTCTTATAAGCAGGCAGCAAGGGAAAACAAGCCTAGGCGTGAAGGTGAGCCAGGCCTTAAGGCTCACAAAAGCTCCCAAGGGTGATGGAATCTCCTACACATATATCCCATTTGCACTGAAGCTGAAGGACCCTGGAAAGCAGCTTGCCCTGAAATTTACACCCTTACACCCTGTGGACATGGAACCCACTGAGCTAACGCACTAAAGGACATCTTGTTTCTAGAACAGACTGTAAGGGACCCAAGCTGTTTTGGACAGTTGCTCCTTAGGAACCTGCATTCCCAGAACATTCTAAGTTATTCTTGAGAACTACAAATGAGGAAGAAAAACTGGGTCTGTCTGAGGCCACCCAAAACACTCCTCCGCCATGATTGCATAGGTACAGTAAGAAAATCTCAGGATTGCAGTTCTAGAAACAAGGCCCAATTCCCAGCCTGACCATCTAGGCGTACCGTGACCATGGGTAATGGCAATGTCATTGCCTTATTTTCTCATTGATTTAAATAAAGTCTCAAAATTTTTAAAACCATCCTCTCAGTTCTATAAGGATTGATTAAATCCATACATTTAGGGCATATTTCAGGGAGCTGAGGGTATGGCTCAGAGGTAGAGCACTTGCCTACTTGCCTGCTATGCACAAAGCCCTGGATTCCACCCAGCAACTAAGGAAAAAGAAGTAAACAGAGCACATTTCACACAAAAAGCCCTCGGACTGTGTTGGCTTTGTTGGTTAAAGCAGGTTTCCCAGTCTGGACATCACTGACATGTCAGCTGAACCATCCTCTGTTGTGACAGCTGTCTTGCACACTGGAGGACATTAAGAACATCCCTGGCCCCTACTCACTAGATGACAGTTGAGAATGTCAATAGTGGCAGTATTCATCAATCATGATAATCAAAAATGTTCCAGACATTGTCAATTGCCTCTTGGGATTGGATAAAACCACTCCAGGCAGAAAACCACCAGTTCAGATGGAAATCAACCCCTCATCAGCCAGGGATAACCCTTAAAGAGAGTCTGCAAATTTCCCTGGACAAAGGGCCCCTGCCGGCAAGTCACACACATCCTTGGTGCTCCTGATCGACATAACTGGATACTTGTGTTTTTATATATGTCAGCTTGGCTGGTGCGCATTTCCAGTTTCAACTGAATGCAAACTCAGGTGCCTCTGTGACAATATTTCACAGGTGCAAAGGCCCTAATCACTTGGCTTTATATAAGAGAAGCTGTCTGGGGGTTGGGTGACCGAACTCATTGGAAGTCCTTAAAATTAGAGCTGAGATTTCTGCAAGTGAGAGAAGAAATCCTGCTAATCGATAAGAGCTTCAGCCCTGCATTTGTGGGTTCCAGCCTGCTCAGCAGCATCCCTTTCTTCCCACCCTACAGATTCTGCACTTGTTTACCCAGCTCCTTCAAATACATAAACCAATTCCTTGTCATAAAGATTGCTTTCATTCCTGTATATGCATATATATATATAAAGAGAGACAGAAACAGAGAGAGAGAGTGTGTATATATTTTTGCGCCTATCCTATCAGTTCTTCCCTAGCTGAGCCATGAATGATACACAGATAACCTACTCCATAAAACTGTGTGAGGCTAAACTTCATTCTTACTGAATAAAAGGCAGATCTTCAGTACTCTGGTGCTCAAATTCAAGTTGTCATTCCCCTAGGAATCCTGACACCTTTTCATCTGAAAACCAAGAAGGTATGGATTCTACCAACAGGCCACCATGTGATTATATGCTGATTACTTAACCTCAACTTTTACTGACTCGCTTACTGACCTCTAGGTTTGAAAGAATTCAGTGAAAGAATACGTGTACAGTACTACCTAAAATGTGGCAATCTCTCTCCATTATATACAATTAGACCTTTGAAATGTTTAGGGACCTTTCAAAAATATAAATTATAAAATATAATGTATAAATTCATTTCCATAGGGAAAAATATTAGCATATTCTAGTTTATTTTTAAATATATTTGTTGCTCTTTTTAAATGGTCTTGTTGTAAAACGTACAGAGATAAAGATACCATAGAAATGTCCACATAGAAAAGAATAACATAGAGTTAAAAGAGGTCACAGTAGTGTCACATGAAACATTTAGGATCTATGAAGGTGTCCAAGCATTTGACTGGGAGAATAAATCATTAATGATCGCTTTCCTCTTTTGAGGCTTACAACATTTACAGTGTTCCTTATTGATTATGGATCTGGACATCTTTGTGTTTACAATGTCCTTTTGTAGCTGTCCTATGGCAAGAAGGGTGGGTGTTATTGCTGTTATTTAGTGCGGCATTTGAAGGGGTTGAAGGTGGTGTCCAGGACATTAAGTTATATGGTTTGCCAGATGCAGTGACTATTGGGAAATAATCAGGGACTAACTCAGGCTTAGGTGACTATGCAGGTGCCAAAGAACATGATAGAAAAATAAGGCAAAGACAATGTTTAAGAAAAATAATAACACATTTGATTTACACTGGTGCAAATATCTGTGGGAGAGATCCACAAGGAATTTGAAGAAAAAGGATGCAATGTGCAGAATATCCTGGGCTAGCCTAGATACTAGCATTGGTTGTACTTACAGTATGCATTTTCACCATGCTTTTGCCTGTCACTTTTGCTCTGGATAGGGAACAACTGCAGGAAAAAGGCCTTGCCTTCCCACCCCCATGCCCAGCAGACACGCACCCTCCCCACCACTGAGTGACGCCTGCAGCATGTAGCTGGCTCTCCAGCAAGAATTCAGGCCCAGGCATAGACCAGCACTTCCAGTGAGACTCAGAAGTCAGGACCTAAATACCCGCAGTGAGTGTCAGGCCATTGGGGCCAGAGCTGCCTCAAGCCAGGCCTGGGTGCAGAGCTGAGACATGCTGTAGAGAAGCCTGTCTATTAAGCAGTGCCTGCAATTACAGCTGACCCTCATTAGTCATGGACTCCAGACGTGACATTCACTTACTTGCTGAAATATATCCATAACCCCAAGTCAGTACGTCACAGAGCTTTTGGTCACTCATAGACACACAGAGATCTTCAAAAAATATAAGCCATGCAGTAAGCACCAAGGACTGCTGTGCTGCCCACGTAGGCACTCATTCATGCTGTAGACAAGCTTCCCTTTCACAGCCTATTCAGTGCCACATTTTTCACATATGAGGCTTTTGGTTGGTGATTTTGCTGCTTACTGGCCTTCAAGCATGGTGCTGTCCAATTTTTCCAAGTTCAAAAAGGTAGCAATGGGCCTGATGTGATGGAGAAGCTTCGTTCGGTCATGAATTACAGCACTGTTAACCATGAATTCAATGCCAGTGAATCCACAATCTATATTAAACAAGGTGTCTTCAAACAGAACACACATAAACAGGTTATCTATTGATCAGATGATGAAAATTCAACAAGAGTCTCAGAAAAACTAAACCAGTTATGTCCCTTCACAGTAAAGTTTCCACATTTGCTAACTCAGTGCTCACAGTGGCTTTATAATGCATGCCAACTGCAAATTATGAGAAATGACTATATTCTGATGCCTGGGATAATGTTGTGTGAACCAGCTATGATCCAGACAGAAACTTCTTCAGGATAGCATCTCACTAGGGTATATTTCTCTCCCTGACCCAGACTTGCCACCCTCCAAGGGGCAATGGCCTACAAGAATTCATAAACCCTGACTTCTGGCAGCCAGGACAGGGAGATACCAGTTCAGGCAGAAGAGTATACCCTACAGGTAATAATTAGGAAAAGCAGACTTCAACTTTTATAACCCTCAGGTGAAAAAAGATAGCACAGCAGTCATAGCATGATTACTATCTTTGCCTCTTTGAGATTATTATACAGCTCAATCTTAACAATGAAAGCCTATTCCTAGCTCCAGTTGTCTGGGGAGAGGAGGCAGGCTCAAGGGAGCAAAGCAACATCTGCAGAAACCATGTTTCATGACTGTGTCCAGGCCAGGCAAAGGGCCACTACCACACCCCTCCCCAGCCCCTATAATTTGGGGTGATTTTTCAACAAAATCATTCTTATCCCCACACAAATATTTCAGTGCATCTTGGTGTCTTTGCTGAAAACAATTTAGTAACATCAGGAGCTAGATCTGTCTTTTTTATGATCTTATAAATAACAACCATCCAGGGATGGCCTTGGCTGTTATTCTCTCCAAATATTAAATTAGCTTCTGTGGGAGAAAGTAAATTTAAAAGACATGCCTTATTGCTTCTATAAAAACTGGGGAGATGGACAGCGGGGTCTGCTCAACCTGGGACTTCAAAGGTAGAGAAGGAGGGCACACTCTTTGCACAAAAGAAACCCACTGCTCAGCATTGTCATATTTCTATAACAATTCACGGATCATGGGTCTTATTATTTTCTTATTGGGCAACCACTGAATAGCAAAGATCTAAAGAAGCCTTGTGAATTGCAGGCTCCACATCCCTCAGCCTTTGCTTCCACGTTGCCACATCTGAATTATTTGGAACAAAAGTCCTGTTTGCGAGGCTCAGCTCTTTTGGAAGCAGTCAATGATCTGTTTCATCAGAATTGCTGCCAGGAAATCAGAAAGGCACAAAAATAAACCTTGGGGCTCCTGCCTGAAGGAAGAAGCCCTGATGCTTCCATTCATACATTCATTAATTCACTTGCTCACCGATTTGGTAAGTAGATGTTAGGCACCAGTGGTGTTCTTGGCACTGTGCTGGGCACTAGAGCTACAGCCAGAAACAAAGCATCACCCCTGCCTTTATGGAAGAAGAAAGGCATTTGGGAAGGCCGTTTCCATCCACTGTGTGTGTACTGGTTATGAGAGTGACCCATGTTGTTAACACACACAGGACACTCAACCCAGTCTCCAGTGCTCAGGAAAACATCCCAGGAAGTGAGGCTGAGGCCTGAAGAATGAATGAATGGGTGGATCCAGCAACAGGGAGAGGCCAAATGCGGCCATCACAGGCAAGAGTGTGAGGGAGCCTGGCATATTCGTGCTATTTTGTCAGATTGGCCCATAAATTACAGTGGAGATCAAGATGGAACATGAGGTTCCGGGGAAGATGGCGACCAGGTGAGCAGCAAGGGAGCGAACCTCCTTAATAAACACCACCAGCTCGAGACAGACTTGGCGAGCGTGAATGCCGGGACCTCGGCTGGGAAG
>PVLD010022648.1:0-28909 GCA_004027595.1 Dinomys branickii
TTTTTCTGTTGTTGAGAGGATCAACTGTCTGACTAAATTTGCATGTCTGTATATGGGTCCATACATCTACAATTCGAAGATATCAATGGATAAAACAACAACTACTGTTGAGACCATATCACCTTGTCTATAGATTAGTTGTGATTGTACTATTTTCTATGAAAATGGGTGTCTGTCAATATGTTTTTGTACTTTTATGTTTCTAAAATAAAAAAAAAAAAAGAATGTTAAATGATGCCCTACAATTCAAAGGAAAGTTACACATAAGTGAAAATTTTCTCTCTTTCAAATGAAATTAGGCAACACTGATTTCCATGGACATCACCTCCTCTATTCCTCCCGAGCCCCGTTTAGCTCTTAAAGTTCTCAGGGTGAAGACGGCAAGAGATGGCAAAAAAAAAGGACAAGAGTCAGAACACAGAATACTGAGGCCCTCTTTCCTGATAAGAGAAGGGAGGAAGGAAGAAGCAGAAGGAGGAAGAGGAGGAGGAGGAAGATTCCCTAAGGCTGCAGCACTTTTATTTGTACACTAGGCAGGTTGAATGGCATGTGAACCCCCCTGCCTAATACAGCATTCTCATGGCTTGCCTCAGGTACCCGGTGTTCTTAGACTAGGGCAGCTTATTCACATGACTTACCTCAGGGGCTCTGTGTTCTTGATGGTGGCCATGCTCTGGCTCTGCATGTGTAATCGATCTCCAGCTTCAGCTGCCCGCACATCTTCCCAGAGAAACCACAGTGATAGGGTAGCCAAACTTCATATAATAAGTGAAGTGTTCATTAGAAGGATGAGTGATGGCTCTGAGAGTGTGAAGTGACAGAAAGATATTACTGACATGTACCAGGGAGATTGCATTAGCAGTCCCAATTTTCCAAACTTGCCTAGATTCTGGTCCTCTGGAACATGACTTTGCAGCTTCTTTTATCAAGTATGGATCCTATTTCTTCAGACTTTGAATCTGCATTGGTCTTGTGAATTGCTATGGCCATTAGCACGGAGGGAAAGTGATGGATTTCCAGTTCTGAGACTGAAGTTCAAGAGACTGTGAGCATGTCTGCTTGTTTCCTTCTGCCTCCACCATCAGTCTGAAGTTATAATCCAATTAATTTTCAAGAGATTTAAAAGAAGAAAAATCACTCAGAGAAAAATCACCACACCACAGCTGTCCCGTCTCAGCTATCAACCTCCAGATATATGCTAAGTCTTGATAAGACCAAGAAAACCCAATGGGCTCTACTTAGTTATAGTGAACAGTGTCTCACATGGCTGCTAATTTGTGCTCTGTGCAACCCAGACTTCTTGATTCTGGGCTCAACCAAGTGAGCTTCCTTCCAATACAGCTCTGCAAATGTGATGCAATGTTACTTCCAAAATTAGATTAGAAAACTATGGTTTCTGTATTGTTTACTCTTTTTTTTCCTTCTCCTGTGACCGTTGCTGTGTTGTAAGGAATCATATGGAGAGGATCACTTGTTTTAGGATCATTTGCTATACAGTAATAGATAACTAATACATCTCTTTAAATAACTAACCTACAGACATGAGAACTAGGTAAGGGTTTATTATTTTAAGCCTCTGCTTGCTTTTGGAGGTGGCTTGCTATGCAGCATTATGTGGCAAAAAGAAATTGATTTACTTATGAAATGTATGTTTTGTGGCAAAATCCAATTGATTCAGTATGAAATCCATACCTTGCTATTATAGAAGCAGGGAGAGAGGATGCTCTGAATAGAGAAAGAGGAAAACAGCAGGCATCTTCTTCACATCCAGGCCCAGAGATAGGGGGAAATATCAAATTTTTAGAGTTAATTTTTGTAAACAAGTTCTAAAATTTAATTTTTCTGTTGAATAGTTTCATTTTGCATATAGAAAGTCTTTTATAGACTATAAAACGAAGCAGGCTAAACACAGATAATACTCATTATAACACAGAATAGCAAAATTTTCTTCTTATAGCTGAGATGCAATATTCACTTTTTTAACATAGCAATACAAAGGACCAAAAGCATATTGTACAATTGTGGCATGAAACTATGCTATATTCTAAACAACTGGCCTTTTAGAATACCAGTTAGAGAGATAAGTAGGTCGACAGAAACAAACAGAAATAATCTATAAATATGCAACATTTGAGGAAAGCCTGAAATGTGTCATAGGTGGCTGGGCAAATGTGTCTTGTAAAATGATAGATGGATAGATAGATAGATATAGATACAACATCTCTATTCACGGAAAATGTGTATGAAAACTAGTTGCTCCAAGTGTAGGGGAGGCTGCTTATTCTGACTAAATCTTTATCCAGGCAGTGTATTGTCACCAACACACACTCTTGCCACGAGTGTTGGCTGCTGAATGGCTCCCAGGTGTCCACTCCCTGAAGGCCACTCTGCCATATGGTGCTGGTCTCCCTAGGGTTGCTCTGCATCATGACCCTTGAGGCAGCTACAAGGACAGAGTGTGAGGCCCCTTTATTCAGCATGGGATGAGCCCTGTGGCTTTGTTCATGCTCCAGAGCTCCCTGCATGATCAGGCTGTGGTCAAGTTCTACAGAAGACCGCCATCTTGCTTAGCTTGTTCCCTGTCCCCTCCTTCCTTTGTCATATCTTTCCTGAGCACCTCCCTCAGTAATTTGCTTGCTCTGGAAACCTCATCGGAGGCCCACGATTCACCCTCCACTGCCAGGGAACCTGATATAAACCCTCAAAGAACTTTCTGATCTTTTTATAGGCATAACTTTTAATCATACATTCTGAACATTACACTTCCCACTTGGGTGTGCATGAGTACATGTGTCTTCCTTGGGCAACTATTCCTGGGATAAAAATGCCAGGACACAATGTTCCTGAGTCACTTCTGCACCAATTTTCAGTCCCCCAAAGGATCCTCTGCTTGGTCTTGTCACGGACTGACAGAGCTCAGTCAGCAGGAAAAGAAAGATTTCCCAATTCATCTTATGATATGGCTGTGTTTGACTTAGAATTTCCTCTGGAGCATCGTGAGAGAGAAATGCCTGGGTCTGAGCATGGTGCTCGGGCTCCAAGGGATGACTCACATATTATTTACGGTGACATTTGCCTCCGCATTCTGCATCCTTCTGAAAGAGTGCATTCTTAGATAAAAATCATCAGCCTGAAAAGCAGCAGCAAGGGGATGTTTCTTAAAGACACAATGCTCCTTTTATGTTCATTCACTCCCTGATTGTGCCTTTGATAATTAACTGGGTGAAAGGAGGTGATAACAGGGATTCATCACAATTGGTATCTCCCTGGAGTTGGAGTCACCTACTGTGAAAAGTGACAAAAATTGTAAGTAGTGTCAGCATTGAAGTTCTTTCTGCAGGGTATAAATCTGTTTCCACTACAGGAATCTGGGAAGTATGAAGAAGTCGGTTCTCATTCAAAAAGAGGTAAAGAAATCAAACATATTTTAATGTCCTATTGTGACAGTGTGTAGTCAAATACATATGAAATACCTGACAATATCATTAGCTATTTAAAATATTCTTTACACTCTGCAACCACCTCAGATAGTGACTGTGTAGATAGGATAATGTGGGCAAGTCCTTGTAAATGATGACAAAAGACTGAGTTTGAAAAAGTTTACAATAAGGTTGTACCTGAGGAAGTTTATAAAAGTAATTTAAAAATGCATTGCTAGGTGACAATACACCAGGCACTATGTCTAATCTTTGTCAATAATCTTATATAATTCTAATCACAAACCCATGCAGCAAGAACCAATGGAATTTTTATATTACAAATGAGGGTCTGAGTCTTTGAAAGATTAAAGGAATATTTCCATGGAGTGATAAAGACTTTCTGATACTTCAGATACACTTACTAAGTGAAGTTAGAAGTTAGCAAATAATGTCAGATGACACAAAGGGCTGGAGGAACACGAGGGAGGCTTGATGTGTGGGTGTGGGGAATGGGAGGAATATTTGTACTGCATTCTATGGCTAAATGGGAATTTAGATGTTTTTAAAGCAGTTGAAAGCAGTCTATTATAGTGAAAGACTGTGTAGCTTCTGCCCCCACTTTGATCCTTCATCATGTGCTGAGTAGTGGACTCTGACTTATGTATTCCTAAAGTAAAATAAATAAAACATTAACTTTCAGAGTTACTTTAAGGATTGAGGATAGTATATGTGTAAGGTCTGGTACATAATAAATGCCTGATAATAAGTGATAACTACTTAATTTGTTTGTTTAATGTCTTGCTGAACCCAGTCCAAGAAAAATATAGTTTAGGCTCTATAGAAAAATGCTGACTGAGATGGAGTAACAATCTCATTCAAAACTCAGTTTCACTGAGGAGTGTGATAGTCAGCTGTTCATCACTGTGACAAAATACCTGAATGGACCAATTTAAATAGAGGAAAAGTTTTAGAGGTTGTATTCCATGGTTGCTTGATCTTATTGCTTTTGGGACTGTGATGAAGCAATATACGCATGGCAGGAACCACATATTAGAGAAATCCTCTTTACTTCCTGGCCAGTGAGAAAGGAAAGAAAGGCCCTGAGGTCCCAATGTCTCTTTCAAGGGCAAATCTTTGGTGACCTTCTGCACTCCACTCTTACAATTCCAGCACCTTCCAGTAGCTGTGCTGGTTGGCTCAAACTTTCACACATGGCCTGTGGGGTACACTTCCAAACCAGAGCAACAGATTACATTCCAGATCTCATAAGACTGTAATCTAAAGAAAATGACATTCTGAAGGGTATTTTACCATTTCTTTAAATACCCATTTCACTCCAGACATTATGAGTAATGCTTAGTAGTAATCCTACTGCTCCCCTGACCCTGTCCCCTGGACTCCTACCATCTAGTTGAGCTAGATACTTTATGATCTTCAGATTTCAGCTAATAATTATCCCTGGAGAGTTATATTTCTTGTGGGATATGATTGCTTACTTGCCTATGTACTCTAATCTAACTGGGGATCCATGTGGCCCTGTCTTTGAACAGCATTAAGCAATGATTTGAGAGAAATTCAATCTTACACATCTGAAAAATAACAAGGAAGATATTATTGTATAGTATGTGCATCCTTAAATATGTGCATACTTTCTTCAGGTACATCTATCTCTCACTTGCAAGATCTTTCTTAGGCTTGGAAGATGTTTAAAACAATCAGGAAACAAAAGCAAATCTAGATTAGTCTTTCTGCTGCTCTTTCCCTTCCCTGCTCATTCTTCCCACTCTTCTCACAGATTTACTTTTCTCTCATGTAGGGGACAGATTTTTGTTATGGTGATCAATCTAGCTTCTGTACATCACTAGGATGTCTTTTGCTTTTGGAAGAGATGTGGAGGTGATGAGCACGCAAGAATCTCTCTTCAGTTGGGAAGCTGAGGTGAGGTGAGAGGAAGGAAGGCTGTGAACGTTCACACTTTTACGCTGGGTTCTTTCCTTCTCTGTCCTTAAGTATGCCCTCAGCAGATTGGAGATAATGATTCACTTTTGCCAAGAACTGTCTTTTCAGCCCAGCAAAGAGTGAGCATTGAAATAGATAAAAAATGAATAGATAAACAAACAGGGAGAATCATACAAATACCACCAACTAGTCTGATTTTGAAGCCTGTGAACAGTGGATGTACTGCTTCTAAGATGAGTGCATTCTTGAAGTGACACCTGCCACATTAAGCAATGGGTTAAACTATATGGCATAGCTAGGATTAACCTAGAGGAGTTCAAGGACTGAGCTCATTACAAAGAGATTGACAGTATCTCACTATCACAAGACTCCCCAGCTTCAGACAAAAACCACAAGCAATAAGTTATCACCTATTTTTCTGACCGATTAGCTATAAATTGGGTTATCATGGGCCCTCCTCAGGTTAAATATATTTGCTAAGATAATTCATAGAACTCAGAGAACCAGTAACTGGGGTTTACTGATTTACTGTAAGTGATGTTATGAAGGATGCAGATGAACAGCCAGATAAACAGTTGCACTGAGGAACACACATAGGAAGAGGAACAAAGACCCCATGCCCTCTGGGTGAACTAACCCCTGTGCTCCTCCATGTGTTCTGTGACTGGGAATCTCTCTAAATCATGTCTTATGGGTTTCTATTGCAAAGATTTGGTTGGTTGCATCATTGGCCATTAATGATAAGATGAAATTTCATTCCCTCTTATTCTTTAGAGACTGGGGTGCAAATTTGAACTCTAACCACATATGTATTTCCCTGGCAATCAGACTCCTTTGAGAGGCTAACCAGAGACTATAAAGAATTATTTCATTAGAACAAAAAATTTCCTGTCACTCAGGAAATTAAATGTATTATATATCAAAATGCAGGATTCTCCTAGCACCCACTCACAAGGCTTTCAGGAAGTATCTCAAAAAGTGAGGACAGTAACAAATGTGTGTGTATATATATATATATATATATATATATATATATATAATTACAGTACAATAGCATAGTGACTTATTAGGTTCAAGGAAAATCATGCTAGGCATCCTTAGCTTTACTTGGTAATGAGGTACTTAAAGGGAAAGAATGACTTAAGAGCTAAGATTTTAAGGCTTCCCACTAACAGGTTCATTTGTACTCATGTATTTTGGGCCACTTCTTATGTGTTACTCCAACTGAGAGGCTATTCAGTATGTTTTTGCTTATCTGTTGCTTGGCATTCACTTTTACTTGGCCAAGTAAGAGGACAGATATTTGCAAAACCCATAGAAATATTAGTCGAAGTTCTGACCTTAGATAAACATAGAGCAAGCCCATTGCCATCGCAGGGATTACGTTGTGACTATTTCATTCGCTTTCCATGTGCCAATTTTAATAAAAACTATGACAGTGATGATGATGATGATGATGGTAACTACTGCATAAGCAGGCACTGTCCAGTGCTTCGTGACCATATATGGGCTCTGCTTGATAACGACAGCAAAGGAAAAGTGATGCTTTTCTAATTCTAGATCCCCATCAGGGGAAAAGTGGAGGAAACTTCTCCTCCAGGCAACTGGCAGAAATTCAGTCAGTGAAAGACTGGACCCCCTTGTCTTTTGAGAGTAGACATGGCTGATCTTTCATTGTTCTCACTGTGAGGAGAGAATAACCATTTCCTAATCACCAATGAGAGGCTGACACACTTCAAAGTGGTGAAGGCCTGCAGGTGTGCAAAGAAGTAAGGATCAGGCAAAAGCTTCTTGTTCAGAGTTTGCAGTCATGAGGTTCATCCTCCATCTCTTGTGTCTTGCAGAGATACAACGTTAACAAGAGGCAGCTTCAGGTGTGTCCGGATAGAAGGTTGTGGGCCAGCAAGTTGAGTGACGCTAACTAGAAGAGGGCATCTTTTGGGATGGATTAATGGGACATGTTTGCCTTGCTCTGTTGGTTCTCAATTGAAAGCAAGATCCAAAAATAAGAAAGCTGGCAGTTATTTAACTAAGTTTTTACTTCTAGGGACCGACTGCTTCAGAGGTTGTGGGTTGGCTTCTACAGCTGTTTGAGCGGAGTTGGTAGTTCAGTGTTCTGCTGTCACATACAGATGGACCATTTTTATATCCATTTTGGGCCTGGAAGCCAGCTGTGGAATCAGAACAGAAGATTATCTCTCTCCTTCCCAGCTGAATCTTATAAACAAAGAGGATTATGACTCTGATCTGAAATACAGACAGTGGTCTTCAAATTTTCCACCTGTTCACTTGCAATACATCAATCCTGAATACAGCAAATTTTCCAAAGTACGTGATTTTGATAGGCACAAAATTGGGAAGCATGAGTCTTGGAAACTTCTGAGCTTTTGTGTTGATTTAACACATATCTCTTTGCAAGCCATGTTTCCTGGACTTTGTGTTTTCATCTGCAAATTATAGGCTCTAGTTCAAGTTCCAGTTCCCAAGATGTTATTCTGATTCTAATCCTACTAATTGTATTCACCAAGTACAACTGCAGCTGGTGCAAAGAGTAGAGAGCACTGCTTCTGTTCCTAGGACTCATTTCCATGGCCACCAGGATGAGGGTAAAACCAATAGCCTTTTCAAACATGTAGTTGATAACTAGAGTGAATAACAAATAATTACTATCCTAGGACCTGATTAGGATTGCCATCATATGCTACAGGAAAGTTCTACTTTGGAAAGAATTTTCCAACTTGACATGATCACAGTTTAAGGGCATTCAACAAAATTAACAAACATTAATTGAGCAGTATGTTAGCTGTTCCATGGAGCCACTAAATATTGACTGATATTCTCCTTAACTTTAAAGTTATTTTATTTTTGTGTGAGTGTCAAGGAGATAGAAAACAGTGAAATCTCAGAAGGGCCTAGAGGTAGATGATGCCACCAGCACTGTGTAGCTTCACTAAGTAAGAAAACCCTGACCTACCTAATGCATTCAGTTTCTAAGATCTGGTTAGTGGGTACCGACACGAAAGAGATTCATATAAGAGAGACAAATGAATTTGAAACAGTGGTTACCAGGAGGTGTTCCAGGGAGCCTGGAACATCTGAGTATCAGCACTCAGTTGGTTTTAAAACGTTTATTAAATGAGTTCCAATGCAAAAATCTAACAATGTTAACTCTGTTTCCACTAGGTTGAACCATATGAAATTTGACCTATTTTTCAGTGCAATACAAGCATCATATTTATTTGTAGAAATTAAACAGGATTATGTTTATCTTGCAGTTCTGAAGGATGATATTTGATTATTCCAAATTAGCAGAACAATAGTAGATTTTGTGTCAGAAAATGTAAGGGTCTATGGAAAATTTCCTATGAAATCTTGTTAGGATTTTTCTTCCTCTGACCAAGGAGAAATATATATCACACATACTTTCTCAACTATACAAAATACTGATAATTCAAATTTTTTGTGTATTCTACACTGCACCTTTTTAAGAAATACAAAGCTCTTTAACCATTATAATTATTAAGTGTGAGGTTTTTTTCTTCTTGGTATCTAGCCATAATCTGATACCATAATTTGATGATATCTCCACTCAATGACAAGAAACCCTTATGCTCAATGTGGAAGCTTTGGAGGTTCCAGACCTTAGACTGGTAGACTATGATTTATGGAAATGCAAAGGTGAGAGATATAACTTGGAAATGCCTTGAAAGCAGTGCTTACTCTTTCAATTTTCCCCAAACAGTAAGCTTGTTCATAAACCCTGAAATCCCAAGTTGTTCATATAGCAGACAGCATTATTGTCATCCCAAGCAGAGGTCCTACTTGTCCTGAGGAGAAACTCTTCCCAGAAACTCTTCCCAGGCAGGAGTTGAAGAGTAGTGTTATGGCTTATGTCTAGATGTCCCCCTCCAAGCCTCAGGTACTTTTCGATGGAGCTTTTTCAGAGGCAGCGGAATCCAGAGTGTGTGACTGACTCATGGTCCAATGCTAGGATTAAGGGTGCTGGCCTTAAGAGCGATTGCTGGAGCAGTTCACTGATTGTATTGGCACCACTGTAATCCCAGGAGTCTGGATAAGAGAAAAGAGGCAGAGAGATGCTTGTTTCCACCTTTTTGCTCTTGCTTGTTTTTGCTGTCTTCTGCCATGAACTGTTGCCCTTCGGTCATTGCCACCCTGTCTTGGACCCAGCTGATTATGGACTGAAACCTCTACAAACTGTGAGCTAAATAAACATTTCCCCCTTTAACTCTGAGTGTGACTGTTTGTCTAAATAACAAGAGAAAAGTAACTAGGATGAGCAGGGATGTGGTAGAATAAAAACAATGTAGGCTCGAATCTTGTTTTTCTCTTTTTCTCTGTCTTCAGCAAAGACTCTCTTTTCTTCTACTAAGAGCTTGTGACTAAAATGATATGATATTGTTTCTGCAGGGTCTAATGCTTCTAAGCTTTAAGATGTACATTTATTAAGTCTTTGAAGAAGACTTTTAAGAGAAAAATCTTATATTTTATAGAGATGGATGTTAATTCCCTGAACTTAGCTTTAACACTCTATTTAATACAAAGCATACACTTACAAATAGTTTCTCAATTTTGAATCCAAGGAGATTTTAGATCATAGGAGGAAAATGGCCTTATGGTTGTTTCTTAAAATAGCAGAGCATTATTAGCCCAGGTATAGTTTGAACAGCTCTCTGTAACATGGGATCCTACTTTCTTAATGACAAGCAGAAAATGTCCCTTTGGGATTTTCATCATGAAGATTTTCTCTTCAGTGAAGAATACACAAAAATATACCTGAAGAAATACATTGAAATTCACCAGGAGGTCAGACTTGGTGGCTCCTTTGGAGGGCACGTACAGGTAAAGTCCCGGTACAGGTGTGGTATCCCCAATAGTGACCCCAAGGTTGCAAATCAAACCAAGTAAGAAGAGAAGACAAGCCACAAAAGACTGGGAAGCCTGTGCAGGTCTCCAAGCCCACAGCTACATCTAAAGGGCTACACCACTAGAAGTCTGGAGCCTTTCTGTAATCCAGCTGTCTAGCAAACTGATGACCAGTGTGAAATTCATCCTCTGTGACCACAGAAGCTGTCACTCCCTCTCCTCTTTTCTCATCCATTTTTTTTCCCTTCACAGGTAAATGACTTTGGTGTTATTTTACAGCAGGTAAGAAACTTCTCTCTCATTTTCAGAAATTCCTAGTAAGTTAGGCAATTGCTTATTACACAATTTTTCCTTATCATCTACCTTTGAAGATGGTACAACATAACATTACTGCAAAGCTTAAGACAAAAATCTTATTTAAAATATAATAACTATTAGAACATGGGCTTTCCAGTTATATATTTACTGGAAAATTTTCAGCATATCTTGCTTTCAACTGATTTCTAGACAAACTGTCAGGTTTTAAAAATCCATACACAAATTGAATCTGTTGTAGTAGCAGTTGTGTGACATTTTAAACTATACAAAGCCCTTCCATATCCAATTCTCAGAGTTCACTTCCCCTTCACCATAATCCGGTGATGAACATTGTTTTATTTCCTACTTTTTGCAGAGGAAATGAGGACTCAGGGAGATTTAGACCCCAAGGCCAGGCATATCTAGGCAGAATAACTTTAGACTCCAAGTGCCACATGCTTTTCTGATGCACCTTATTTATATCCTGTGCAGTGACACGGTTTCCTGAGCTGTAAAAGCAGCCCGTTTCAATGTGGCTAAATAAAAAAGGATCAAAATTCTCGGAGTGATGCGGTTTAAGCCATCTGAAGATGCTGTGCTCCAATCACTGTCTTTCGTGTTTCGCCTGAACCCTGCCTGCCACCTGAATAAAAAATGATTGGGCAGATTGCCGCTACAGAGAGTGCTGCTTTCCACCCGGGCAGCGGGGCGTGATACAAGAGATCTTAAGGGTTCTGGCAAATGAGGGCTTCAAGTCTGCATTTTTTAAATTTTGTGAGCTGATACAAATCCCAGGGACCTGTCAGGGAGCATTCAGAGGCACTGGGCAATTCGACTACAGAAAAAAGTGAAGCCCAAAAGCACCTCAGTGCACATCATAATTAGAGAGCTCATTGTCTTCAGCAATTTCAGCTCTGGTGGGACTTTCTGCAGATTTTATTATATTTATTATTGTTTGAGCCTCAAATGAGAGAGAGAGAGAGAGAGAGAGAGAGAGAGAGAGAGAGAGAGAGAAGAATCCCAAACGTTTCCTGAATTCACAGTGGAACATTTATGTATGTGTATATGCATGTATGTGTGTATGTATGTGTGTGTGTATGTATGTGTGTATGTATGTACATATGTATGTATGTCGGTATGTATGTGGGTTTGTACCTATGTATGTGTGTATGTATGGGTGTATGTGTGTACATATGTATGTGTGTATGTATGTAGGTATGTGTGTATGGTGTGTATGTATGTGTATATGTATGTATGTGGGTTTGTACATATGTATGTGTGTATATGTGTGTGTGTATGTACATGTGTACATATGTATGTGTGTATGTATCTATGTGTGTTTGTATGTATGTGTGTTTGTATGTGTGTCTGTGTATGTATGTATGTGGGTGTGTACATATGTACGTGGCTTTATATGTATGTATGTGTGTATGTATGTATGTGGGTTTGTATGTATATATGTGTATATGTATATATGTGGGTTTTTACATATGTATGTGTGTATGTATCTATGTATGTGTATGTACGTGGGTTTGTATGTATGAATGTGTGTATGTATGTATGTATGTGGGTTTGTATGTATGTATGTATGTGTGTATGTATATATATGGGTTTGTACATATGAATGTGTGTATGTATGTATGTGTGTGTATGTATGTGTGTGTGTATGTATGTGGGTTTGTATATATGAATGTGTGTATATATGTATGTGGGTTTGTACATATGAATGTGTGTGTATGTATGTATGTTGGTTTGTATGTATGTATGTGTGTATGTATGCATGCATACATGCAGTAGTGTGTGAGATACTCAGTTGGCAATTAAATGACTTGGGTTCAGACCTTGTTCTTCTACTACAGAAGCCTGGCAAATCACACAATCATGCTGATGCCTCAACTTTCTCACCCGAAGGAAGAAAGGTATGTACGAGCTGATCTCTCAGTTCTAACACCAGCAATCTGGAATTCTATTAAAATTTCTCATATCTAAATGGCTATCAATGTATGGTAGGCTGTCATCTTTCAATGGCTGCTTTATTCCACCCTCCTTGGATGGAAACTCTCATGTAAGACCAGCAGATAACTAAGTTACAGACCACATTAGTTCTGTGGTGCTACTCTACACAAAGATAGAAAGTAAACCCATGGTATAACAGAACAATCGTGTCTTATTTGTTATTTTATTTTATTTTATTAATTTCTGCCACCTTCTGTAGCTAGTCTGTGGTTGACACCCCATAGTATTCTTCGATACTCCTTCTAGTACTCTTGCTTTTATGTCTGGTGAATCAGACCTCTCAGTAAGTATACACATTACAGTCACTTGTGAGCTTCACCCCATGGCCCAGATTTCTGCATTTTATAGGGAACATTCCAACTCCAGCAACTGGATGCAGAGTTCATGGCCATTGAAACCCTTCCGGTATTCCTCAGATTATGGCAGTCCCTTTTAAAGCCTTCACACAAATTACTGTTATTTTCCACTGAACATGAACTGTGTATCTACACAAGCCATGCATGTCTACAAAATGTCCTACCTGTCAAAGTAGGCTGTAAGATCCTCTGGCCAGAGATAGAAATTTCTCCCAAGTATTATATTTTAAGTACACTATAAATGTAAGGGAAAAATATAATTGACAACCATGTACCTTCCTCCCTGATCTAAAAGTTTTGCTAGGTTCATTCAAACCTTTATTTGTATGTATAAATAAAGTATTAAAAAATAGTTAAGGCCTTTTTCCACCTTCTCACTTTAGAGGTTTTATGCAGTAGGAGTTGAATTGTCTTTCTCATCCAGGTTTTCATAGTTTACTGCATATAGATCCCCAAACAGTATTATATATTGCTTTTGTAATTTATATACATGCTTCCCCTTTGCAATTTTACCTGTTCACTAAAACTCATGTTTTTCAGATGCATCTGGATCATCGTATGTAGACTTAGCTTGTTTATTTCAGCTCTTGTATTTTTCTCTACGGATATGCAATAAAGTTTAGTCATCTGTATTTTATTTAGGTTATCTGATTTTGATTCAGTCATATTGATTTAGATGATTGCTAATTTTTTTCTTTAAAGATTGGTGTGCCCGTTCCTGTAAAGTTTTCAATTGTATGTACTCAAAAATTAGAGTGATACATTTTAGGCTTATCATTCTCATTGTGCACAACTCTACTCTGCCGTAGGATCATGTCTCAATGCAAGCTTAAAATCTGCAAGGTGAGAGTGACTGTAGCATAGAAATCAGTGAATCCTACAAATCTGAGGATTTGGATTATTCTGGGTAGCCAGTTTTCAACTGCTAGCATATCATTAATTATATCAGCAGGAGGAAAATTCCAATTGTCTTATATCCTGTCACTGGTTATCACACATACACACATACATGCACTTTGAATTGTTTTTTCCAAAATTTGGTGAGTGGGGAATACTAGTTAGTTTCTATTTAGGTTTCTCCTTTGCTAGACATTAGTTAGGTTGAGCACCTTTTCCTATGTTTATTAGTTATTTGACTTTTAATTTTTAAAATTTATTTGTGTCTTCATTAATTTGTCAATTGAACTGGCTTTTCTTCACTCACTTGTAGTTGTTCTTTGTATATTATCAATGATAATCCTTTGTCCACTCTATTCATTGTCATTTGTGGGTGTATGAAATTTCTTTCATTTTAATTTAGATTTCCATGTCACCCAAATTTAATACACTCAATTTAAATGTATTTAAATTAATAAATCCTCCAGTTTAAGATTTTGCAATAATTTATTGCTTAAGCACTATTTATATAGAATCTTTTCATTACTCTAATGTTATAGGAGTATTAATATCAGGAAAAGTAAGTTTCACTAATTTTCTTTTCCTAGGAACCAATTTAGCTATGATTCTCTCTCTCTCTCTCTCTCTCTCTCTCTCTCTCTATATATATATATATACTCTCTGTCTCTCTGTATCCATATCTATATATATATCTATATATCTGTGTATATATCTATATATATAATCTATATTTGGCTTACACTTCCAGAAAAATTCATAATTGTTATTGAATATAGACACACATTTTATTATATTGTATATTTCTATTGATAATGAAAAATATATCAATTTTTTGCTACATTTTTTTCTTTAAAATTATTGTTTATCTTCTATCTCAAGCAGTTTAGAACTTCTATTGTAATGATGAATGGGTTACTTCATGACATTTACTTTACTGATGCTAAACAGTTGCAGTCTTTAGGTAAACTAAGTTTTTAAAACCATAGATGTTAAACTTTTATTGCTGGATTTATTTTGTTTGTGTATACTTCCTAGTTTTTATTCTTTTTCGGAAGTGAGGTTAGTGTACAATTTTATTTCTATTATAATCTTTGTATGTTATTTCTAGTTTCATAAAGGAAGTCAGAAAAACTTCTGTGTTTGAACTTTTCTGATTTCATGTATCATTGATTTTTCCCCTGAAAGTTCAATATAACTCATGTCTAATAAAGTCAAGCCTAGAAGAAGTGCACATGTTGACATTCTTTTAAAATTTTTTTTAATGTGGTAGTAGGGGTAATTTATGTTTTTCTAGAATGTTTTCAGATATTTTTGCATGAAATACTTTATAATATTGTCCTCATTTAAAATAGCTTTTCTCAATCTTTTATCCATAATTTTATTCATTTGTGTCTTTCCAATCTTTTTTCATAGATCTCTTTTTTGATAGAGTTTTTAGCTACCACTTTCTGTGGAAATCTACAGTTTATTATTTTCAGTGTTAGACCTAAAGGGTAATATTTCCAAAAATGATACTCAATTCTATTTATCTGTCCCTCAACCAATAAAGGACTGAACTGTCAGCCACAAACACTTTACCAACAGATTTGGGAAGCTGCAAGAATAATGACATCACTCAACCAGACTCTGAAACACAGATA
Source organism: Dinomys branickii (assembly GCA_004027595.1). Taxonomy (NCBI): domain Eukaryota; kingdom Metazoa; phylum Chordata; class Mammalia; order Rodentia; family Dinomyidae; genus Dinomys; species Dinomys branickii. The sequence continues at coordinate 15,469 of PVLD010022648.1, forward strand.
CAGTTTTGATTCCACTTGTACAAAGTGGATACCAGTTTGACTCGAGGGTTTCTAAGCATAACTACATTATGCTCTAACAGATCCTGAGAGTGTGGTAGCTCCCCTACCACGGAGGAATCACTCCGTGCTCCTTGTACAGAATTGGTGGGGGTGGGAGGCTGCAGGATAGGGCTCCGTGCAAGATCACCTGGAGTTCTGTGAGAATGAAAATTGCTTGTTGCCAGAAAGCAGTTCCTAGGGCTTATTTGTTTAAAGTTTAAAACAAAGGAGAGCATTCTTTCCTGGAGCTCTTCCCAAAGTAATGTGCATACCTCACCATCCATTGTAAAGCACAGCACTGGCTCTCTAAGACTGTAATTTATACTCATGTTGGCCTGGATTAAAAGGAAAAAAGCTAGAACTGGAGATGGAGCTCAGTGGTAGAGCGCCTGACCAGCGTGTGAAGGCCCTGGATTTGCTCACCAGAGCCAAGCAAAAAAAAAAAAAGAAAGAAAAAAAAAGTTTTCATAAATGCCACATTTCATAAATAACACACATTTTAGTGATTTATGTGGCATAAATAAGAGATTTTTATTAATAGCTCACTTTAAGAATGAACAGCGACTGCCTACTGAACTTGGCATCTGCCAATCATAGTTTTAAAATGTATATCCAAAATATAACCCTTAGAGGACTAGATTTAATTGCCCTATAGACAGAACAGCTCAAAATACTAGAAGACATCATTTGTTTAGAATAAATTGCGTTTTCATAGTTATTTTTCAGGGGGAGTTCATAGAAAAATACCTAGAATCTACAATTTCATTGACAAGTTATTATTTCAACAATAATCTCTATCTTGCATTTTTAAGCGTGTAGTTTCATAATTGAAATAAATTTTAACAAAGAGCTATTCAATACAATCACTTTAACTTTCCATAAAAAGCAAATAAAACTCCAATCTGCTTGACTGACTTCTACGTTGACGTCTGATTATATGCATTCGATGCTGTGCCTACCCAAGTACAAGAGGCAGGTGTCTTTTGAGAGGCAAGAGTTGCTCTTTCACGAATGCCCTCTAAGAACAGCGAGACCAGCAGTTTTCATGAATGCGTACATGACACAGGTATGCACTTCAAACAGCAAGGCGTCACTTTCATCCACCGTTCATTTAAGGGTAAGAACGGGGTCATCAGGCAGCAGAGCAGGTGGTGTGAAGGCACTAAGGTCACTGGGACTCAAGTAGAGTCCCGGCCTGCGGTGCAGCCTGCCGGCCAGGTTCTGTGCCGAAAGCCTCAGGCTCCAGGTGGCACAGGGCCCCAGGGAAGGGGTGGCAGTGGAGTGGGGTACACTGGAGGGAGGCTTACTGGGGCTGGGCACTGCGCTCCTACCTGGCGTCCAAGCTTCAGAAGACCCAGGCTCCACAGACCTCAGGGACCCGGGCGTGGGTCTGTGGTTGTGCAGCTCCAGAACTGGCACCTATGGTGTGGGTGTGGGTGTGGGGGACCAGGCCTTGCACAGCTGGCTGGAACAAGAGGGTCCAGGAGAGTCTCGGGGTCAGCTGGTCCCAGCACAGGGAGGCGTGGACTGCAGGAGAGGTCCTGCCTGCGTGGAAATGAAGCCTTGGGATGTTTCCAGGGCCCAGCCCGGGCAGATCCAGGGAGCTTGACTGGAACCAGAGCTGCTGTGGCAGAGTTTGAGGGGTTCTGGGGAGCGCATATGCCCAGGACAACTCAACAGAAACCTACAGCACTGAGCAGCCACAGTGATGGGCCCACGGAGAGGGAGACGCCTTTTTATTTTCTTTTTATTAAATCAGCCTGTTTCATAGATTTATTTTATAGTCTATCAACTTCTCTCCTTCATTATTTATTTTCAACCATTTTGATGGTAGTCAACTGCTCCTCTTGCACTAATATCTTAACAACAATGCCTAGTTCATTTGCTGAAAATACATCTTCCATGTCTGTATTTTTCATCGAAAACACATTTTAAGTATAACTGTTTCCCATAAGCACTAGCTTAACTTTATCCCCTAAATGTTATCTAATATCTTCTCAATCAATTTTTGTCACTTCCTCATAAATGTTTTTATCATAGAAAATATTAATTATGGAAATATTTTACCATGAAAAAATTATTTATGAATAATGTAGACCCAGTTTCATCAGTGGTGATGTCATCACTAATTTTACTGCAACAATAGGTTTACTAGATTTCATTCTCCAGCCCTGGATTTCTTTTGGTAGCCAGTGTGAGCCATTAAAATACTTCATTCAAACATCTTTCAATGTATCTCCATACTTCACCTGTTTTCTGCTCTATTACAGGATATCTGAAATTGGGTGGTTTGTAGTGAACAGAAATGTATTTGGGTTGTGATTCTAGAAGCTGAGATATCTAAGATCATGGTGCTGGCTTCTGGCCAGAACCTATGGACTACATTTTTTTTTTTTTTTGGCTAAAAGTCAAAGTGCAGGGAGAGGGCGGGGGATTAATTTAGCCTTTTATCCGGAACCCACTTCTTCAGTAACGAATCACAAGAACTAAGCTCCTGATAATGGCTTTAATCTACCCACAAAGTCAGAGCCTTTATGGCCTAATCACCCCATGCGGTCCCATCTCTCAGTAGAATTGCGCTCGCAGTTGAATTTCTCCAGGAACTTAGAGGGGGCAAATGAAAATCAAAACACTCTCTGAAATTTTCTCAGATCCCATGAGGAAAACAACTGCTATAATTTTGAATAGCATTGCATTAGTTCGATAGATTTTCTTGTCCATATGAAATTTAATTATAACAATTATTATAGTTTATTACAAGATGCAGATTTCCTTAAAAGAATTGCATTATTTTATCACTTATAGAATTTTAAAGTATATTTTCTTTATATTACAAAATATCTGATCATGATTAAACTTGTGTCTCATATCTATGTTTTTAACACCTGTTCATTAAAATCTCAGTTCAAGTAGTATGTAGTTGTTGTTTAATGCATTCCTTGGGTTTCTTTTTTCAGTTTTGTTTTATCCCAGTTTTCTTTGTAATTTTTTCATTGAAGAAACCTGTATTTTGCATTTTTAAGTTTTCCCACAACACAGATTTGTTGGACTATACCACTGAGATGTATATTAACATATACATTTCCTGAATTTGCTGTAATATAATAGCTGAATCTAGATTAGTTTCAAATATTTATAATATAACTTCACAGATTTTTTAAAAGATAGTAAAGGAACATTGCCAAAATTTCTACACATATTAGTTCAGCATCTTAGGTAAACATGGTAAGTCTCCAAACACAAACCACGAATTGTCACCCAAGAGAAGTCAGATGATTTGAAAACTTTCTAGCTAAAAATGTTCAAAAAATTCCTTGGTTTTGTAGATACATTCGTAAAAACACTTAAAAATAAGTCACACTATATCTTCTGGTTAAAAAAATGAGGAAATAAATCTCAATTCATTGTACAAAGCCAACATCAGCTCAACTCCACAACTAGGTAAAGATAGTACAATGAAAGAAGATCACAGACTAATAATATACCTCATGAACTAGATGCACAAATTTTTAAGAATTATCAGCAGGTTAAATCTAGTAATATGTAAAAAGGTATAAAACTCCCTAACTATATGGCAGTTACCCTGGAAATGCAAGTCTGGTTTAAAATCATTGACTTTTTCTTGGAAACAACCCAAATATCCATCAACTGAGAAATGGATAAAAAAGTGTGATGTTTTAATGCAATGGAGTATTACTCAGCTATAAAGAAAGATAAAATAGAGGCTTTTATAGGTAAGTGGATGCAACTAGAAACCATACTCATATGTGAAATAAACCAGACTCACATGTGTAAACATCATATTGCCCCTCTAGTGTAAGAACCTGAAGGAGTGAATAAAATCTGAAAGGTACAACAGATATTGTGAAAGGGAAAGATATTATGAAAAGGGAAATGAACTGTTCAAAAGGAAAGAACAACTAGGATGAGGGAAAAGAGAAAAGAAAGAAAGAAGGAAGGGAGGGAAATTATACACACACACACACACACACACACACGACAGCTAAGATAATTATACTACTAAGCTTCATTGGCTTATTGAAAGGAATAGCTAATGTTTAATTGTTTGATCAATCTTACATGGATAGATCTGGTTATCTGAGTAACCACTTTGAAGATGACAATATGTAATACAGCAACCATTTTTAATTTCCTATCACCTTGTTTTGAAATTCTGCATTGTTTTTTTTTGTTGTTGTTTCATTTGTTTATGTCTTTGTTATTTTGTTTTGCATCTTTGCTCTTTAAAATAAAAAAGATAAAATCATTGACTTTTTAATATGTTGGTTATTTTTAACGAATAAAACAATGTAGTTCTTAATTTTAAAAGGCTAAAGAGTAAACCACACAGTCAGTTTAATTAAAGTATAAGATTTATGTGACAAAGTCTGCACACATTCATGTTTTAAAAATTTAGAAACTTACCAAAAGATAATTTCATGGCACAACAGAGCAATTGGGACTTTCATGTATTGATGATGTGAATACAAAATGGTACAACTTTGGAAAAGAGATGGCAGTTTCTGATAAAAGTAACAAGTACTTCCCATCTGACCAATCAGACCCACTTACAGATATGTGGTCTAGAGAAACATTCTCCAGTGTATATATAAACTTCATTTATACTCAGTAACATTGAAGATAGCTTAATATTTTCTAAGGGATCAGAGAATAAACAATTTGCAGTGAAATATCACTCCAAAATATATAAGAGATTCTTAATGGTACTTAAGCTGGAGGAATCAATTTCAAAGGCCTTCAGAATGTAAAAGAAGCTAAACTCAGAAACTTATAGTCTGAGTCTTTCTATAGGCATTCTAGATTAATGAAGAGATAGATAAGTGCTCACTCCTGGCTGGAATTGGGGAAGGGAAATTTGGCAAAAAAAAAAAAAAGGTATCATAGGTATTTCTTTTGAGGGTGGAGTGGGCATGAAGCTCTCACTTTTCCTGATTTCAGACATAGTTAACAACTCTGTATATTGGTTACATTTTCACCCAGATTCTCAAACCAGACACAATCTTTCTTGTTTATTCTTTGGGCTAGGGGGCCAGGCAGGATACTTTCCAGGATCTATCTTTGTGCAGGAGTGCTGATTCATGATTTCTGCTTGACAGCATTGCTGTCCTTATGTAACCCCTGATAGTGCTAAAATATGACCCCCCCAATCCTAAAGTGAGGATCGAAATCCATGGCCAACAGATGCAGAATCAGGTTGTATACTTACTTATAAGGTTGTGGGTATCTGATTATTTCTGGAAATTAGTCATATCTTTTCCTTTGAAATTTTTCTTTGTTAAAATTTTAAGGTAGTTTTGGATCTGAGCATTTTCTTTACTGTATTTTACACATTACTTTGTGTTAAAGGCAATGTAGTGATGCATCCCACTCATTTCACCAAGCCAACATTTTGTGTATGTGGGTCAGCGAACAGCATTGTGTACACAGTAGCTATGCGACATATTTGAGAATTACTTTTCATTGATTTTTTTACTAGCATGTATAAGAACCAACCCTTCCCTGGGATGTAGTCAAACCAGGCAGTTTCAATGCATGCTCTGTGCCCATGGGAGAGTTCAGGGAGAGACCACTACCAGAGTACACATACACAAAACCTCATCCTTTACTGTGTCATCACACAATGGGTCACTTACAGATTACTTGCTCTTAATGAAAACACTCACATATACATATTAATATGTAGACACAATACTGTGCTATCTTCAAGGAATTTCCCAGAAGCAATAGGCCATTTAATCCCCAACAACTCATTTTATTCTAAGCAATCTACTGAGCTCAAGAATATATGTGCAGTTAGACACTTGGCAATAGACTTTTTTGATTAGCCCTGAATGAATCCTCCCTCTGAAAAGGAGGGGAGGATTATAAGACCATTATGATATACATCCCTATTTTCAAATTTCAAGATCCCTTGGAATGTATTGGTAAGAGTTACTGCATCCTGAAGCAGAATTGAAAGAGAGCTGCGGAAATTGCCTTGTCTTTTATGGGACTTCCCTATTTTGCAAAGTGTATTTGCATCTGTTACTTTGCTCAAAGCTCTCTCAACATCACCCAGAAGAGTAAAGCAACTAACACTACCACCATTTTTAAAGTGAAACTATTGACAGTCACAAAGGGTAAACAGTGTACTCCATGTCACCCTAGTACTACTAAATGATGAAAAAATTTAGATACAAATCATTTGAAAGTCTATCTGGTGTGCCTTATACTATTGTGTTATACACTTCCACATGAACTATTTTTAAAACTATCATTGATGACCTTTACATTTTTCTTAAATTTGATAAAGCAGATATCCAAAATATCAAAAATTTTTATAATATATACCTTCATAATTATTTTGTTTCAGCGTCATTATTAGTAATTGGCTTCTACATCCTGGACATAGAAATCTGGGCTGTGAAAAGACATTGCTAATTGAATAATCTTCCTCCATTAAATGTGAATTAAATCTTATTTACTGCTTCCCAATGACTTTTTTTAAGCTGTCAGAATTTCATTTTAACTGCTTAAGGGAAGAAGACACATAGTTGTGCTGATTTTAAAATGCATAATTCAGGGGAAATGACTGAAAAAATCACTGAAATTAGGAAGAAAATGGAAAATATGTTATTCACCTCTATTCAACATTTTCTGTCCTGAAGGGATAGAGTAATATTACACTATTAAGGTTCTTACATTTAACACTGTCAAAAATTCAAAATGTTCAAGCCAAGCACACCATGCACTCACGTTGTTCCCTTTAGTGCTGTTTGAAATCTAATCCATTTTTTCATATTTCCATCTTTCCTTTTACTAAACACAGATTTCATAATTAATGCCCTAGAAAATGACAGAAGATCTTTCTAAGAGATAGAGAAAGTACTGTTATTTCTTTGGTGAAATAACATTATGGGGTAACAACCCTGCAAGTGCCAGAATTTTAGCACTCAGGGCAAAATTACTGTAACCTAGCATTCATTCTCTGGCTAGGGATGATTTATCTATTTGTTATGCCATATTAAGCACACTATGAATAAGGTTTGTACCTGCAGGAAGGAATATCTCAATGGAAATATAATACTATTTTTATGTGAGGCATGACATTCCAAATCAAGATGAGCAATCCTAAAAAGATAGTCACTCAACATATGCTAAAAATAGTAATGAATCAGTCTTCCCAATCAGCTCCATAAATCAAGGGTGACATTATTTAGCTCTTCACTAAACAAGTTACATAATAACCAAGTGAAACCTTGATGATCTGCTCCTCTAGGAATTCCTGAAGAGCTTGCATGCTCTTCCTGCCTAACTTCCCATATGTTCATTGCAAGAACAGAGCAGCATTTAACCCAAAGAGCATAATTCCATACAAGGAGAAGAAGCGGAATGATGTCATTTATATTTTTAGTACATCCAAACTGCTAAGCTGACCCTGTAAGCTGTGCGAAGTAGAATGAACTTGTGCCTCCATTTTTGATTATTTAAATTCACTATGTTGACATTTCAATCAATAGCCCAGGATATACCGTGTCTTTTAAATTTACCCATCTACACAATATATAGCATCTAGAATGACTTCATTTAATGTCAGAGGAATTAGCACTAATGCTAGATAAAATGACAGAGAGTGAAGAAGGTGAGTGGCAGTTTCTGAAGCACCTACATGTATTATCCTATTCGATCTACCCAGTTCCTCTGAAGGGTACAAGGAATTAGCATGCATCTCGTCTATGTGAGTGACCTGTCTTAGATGAGGATGCATCCACCCCAAGACAGATATACAATCCAAATGTGAAACACCCCAACAGTATAACTCTAGCAAGTAAACAAAATTTGCTTATTCTATAAATAAGTGTACATAAGACACAATGCTAATTACTCTCAGAAATACAAGAACATATTATTTTCCTGTGTTCAATATATTAGTGAGAGGCAAAGAAGAAAACATATACATGTGCAAATGTGTGGCAAAGAAAAATACTAGCTTAGTAAGAAACCACATAGCACAAAATGAGATTAGTTGCCAAGAAAATAATAAAGACAGAACTAGATGTTTTAGGGTAACTCTAATACAGAGTGAAAAAAAAAATGTAAAGTGCTATTTGAGTAACTGTGTTGGGAGAGAAACACTGTAGCATGCATCCTCTTCACACGGCTTTACTCACAGTTCACGGCATCATTTCTTTTTTTTATTCTAAAGAGAATAGTAAAACAAATAAAAGAACAATAGCAAAATACAAACAAAACAAAGGACATTAAAAATTATATGGGGTTTCAACTCAAATTATGGGGATAAACAGTGGTTGTTATATATTGTTATCTTCAATGAATTTGCTCAGACTACTAGATGTAAGAATGGAAGATTGATAAAACCATTAAAGGGAGTAAGAAAATAATCATTTAAAAGAACAACTAGGTAGATGATAGGAATTCACCAATGGTTGTTATATTGCATGTTGTTGTCTTCACATAAATCACTCAGATTACCAAATATAAGCATGCAAAATTGTCAAAATATATACAAAAATGTATTAACTGTTCGCCTCAATAAACCATTAGACATAAGTAGTACAGTTATGCCAGCTATCCATATCATTTTATACTAATGGTGTATATACATATACATATATGTATGTATAAAATGCCTTAATACTTTCTTTTTCTTCTTTCCCTCATCCCAGTTATTCTTTCCTTTGAGCTATTTCTTTCCCTTCCATATTATCTATTGTACATTTTAGGTTTTATTTACTCTTTCATGTTCTTACACTAGGATGATATGACTTTTACACATGTGCATCCTATTTATTTCACTTAAAAGTATGATCTCTAGTTGCATCCATTTACCTATAAAAGCCTTGAGTTTATCTTTTTTATAGCTGAGTAATACTCCATTGTATAAAAATACCACATCTTTTTTATCCATTTCTCAGTTGATGGGCATTTGAATTGTTTCCAAGATTTAGCTATGACAAATTGCACTGCTATAAACATGGGTGCACATATATTTCTGTGGTATGATGTTTACAATTCTTCTGGAAAAATACCCAAAAGGGGAATAGCTGAGTCAAGTGGGACTGCTAATCTTAGGGGTTTTTTTGTTTAACTCAGGTCCTTGCGCTTGCTGGCAGGCATGTAATCTCAGTTTTGTGAGGAATCTCCACACTGATTTACACTGAGGTTTCACCAATCTACACTCCCACCAGCAGTGAAGAAGTGTTCCTTTTTCCCAGCCTCTCCAGCATTTGTCATTGGTTGATTTCCTAATGATAGCCATTCTTTCACAGCTGAGATGGAATCTCAGTGTTGTTTTAATTTGCATTTCTCAAATGACTAATGATATTGAACATTTTTTCACATATTTATTTGCCTTTAGTATTTCTTCATCTGAGATGCCCATTTTTGGATTGGGTCTTTGAATTTGGGGGCCTGAATATTTTTTAATTCTTTATATGAAGGGGTCATGTATAAGTGTAATTTCTATGGATCTCAATCTCCTCATCTATGAGGTCTGTATAGTTGTGTTTTGCCTTTATGTTATGAAAGATTCTTCGAAGTCCCCTAAGAATGAGCTTATCAATGTGGGCATCACAGACACCGTCTGACTTGGCCTGGTCTGTACTGACCTCAGTTTAGATGGAGTGGTGATGGAAACCTTTCAGTAAATCTGAGGACTTGACATTAAATTTTGGATCAAAGACATCTTTAAATAGCCAGAAGCAATGTAACTCAGAAATTTTATTTTCCTTTGACTAAACAATGCAAGGACAGCAACTGGAGGCATTTGAAATGTAGTAAATTATGTATGGTTGACTGTATCACGGGCTTTCCTATCATGCCATTTTGGCATAAGAATGAGCGCTTTAGAAGAGCAGAACACACAATACTACTTAACATTTCAGAATGGGGGCCTCTTATCTACCACCCACTTCCTGTCCTTCTATAGGAAAAAAAAAAAAATCTCTTTTGTTTCTTTGTGCTTTCAACACCCTTCCCACACATCCATTCAAGTCTCTCCCTGTTTTATGGGACTATTTGGAACCACCTTGAATGTCTCATCAAGGAGAATGGTTTTGAAACAGAAAATACCTCTAGCATTTTCAGTGGGATGACTGTATTAGATACATGAACTAAACTTCTCTCATTTCAAAACTAAAGCAATGGAAATTAGCCTTCTCAATGTCTCCCTCAAGATAAATTTTTATGAAGAAAAAATGCTCTCAAACAAGCCTTATTAAATTGAAATTGGTACATGTATTAAGGTGAAAGTCAATGGACAAAGTCTAGAAAATGAAAGAGATAAAAATTTCCCTTTGTTTCTCTGAAAGAAGTAGAAAATTTCAAATAAATCTTTCCCTTTCTTTCCAAAGAGCCATCATAGAAGATGGAAGAGTTGGAACATTAATTCTGTTACAGTGTTACTTTTCCAGATTCAAAGAACATAATCTTGACAAATCATAAATGTTTTGAATTCCCTACCACAAAGAAAAAAGAACGGAAACTAAAAGAAAAGCATGTCCACAATCCAAAGAGCATGAAAATCTCTGGTTTCATTTCTGGTTTTCCTCATTTTTATTAGATTCACCGGTGTTTGAAAACTGCCGACCAAATTAAAAAAGAACAGCTAAGATTTGAGGCGGACGTTAAAGATGTCAAGAAAGCTCAAGCCAAGAAGAGACACTGACTAAATATAAGGTCACCCGCATGCTCCCTTTAATTGTCATGTAGAATCCAGCTGGCTTAGCTAGGGTTTTGCTTGTTTGTTTTCAAAACACTTTGGATTGCCTGACAGCAGTGCCATTTCATAGAGCTCTCATTCAAAATAATTTGGGACAAGGATAAAGAGCAGGTTTCATTCAAGCATCCTCTGTTCCTGAGAGCATTGGAAATAGTCACATAAATTAATGTATCTTAGATGAAAATGTCTAGGACTTAATTTAAACAAAGCCCTAATGATTAATTAATTACAGAATAAAATAGAGCTAATTTGATCTATTTTGCATGATAGCATGCTTTGGAAATAGTCATTAGAAAATCATGTAAATGTTCTTTAACCCAAGGGTGAGAGAGAATGGGGGTAATTAACGGGTAGAAATAATAAACTACCACTTATTAAGTGCTTATTGTAAGCCAAGAACTCTGGTGTGTCCTTTACATGTATTAGCATATTTGAGCCAAATAAGATGTTAAGTATTGTAATTATCAGTTTTCTTTGTAAGAAAAACAGAGCAAAGAGAAGTTAGAGACATTGCTCGAGGGCCTATATTTGGTAATTGGTATAGTCTGGATTCACGCTTAGACACTTTGGTCACATAGCTCATGTTATATGTCATTAGGAAAGGTGTCAAGTTAAATCAGTGACACTCTCAGGTGCTACTTATAGATTTCATATTGAATGCTGCTCATGCAGTAGTTTCCTTGAAGGTCTCTCCTAAGCTATAATTTGGAATTTTTCTGGAGCACAATTTAGAGTAATGGCCACTACCAATCTTGCAGGAAGGAGGGATTTCATCTAGTTAGTGAGCCAAAGCAAGCACCTTCCCTATCTCCTATTACCAATGACTTCCACTTATGCTACAGGGGAGTCAGTTCTCAGAAAGCAATAAAAATTGATAGTGTGTTTTTAAAAAATGACCTGGAAAATAAAACATGGTACTGAGCTTGAGGTGGATCCCTGTGGCTCAGTTTTCCAGACTGCTGACCACAGCACTACACACTAGCCAAGCCAGTAGCCAGACCCTCCTGATAGGTCTCAGTGCTGGGCCAGTCACCATGGATGCAGGCTCATTGCAACAGGATGACTGTATGCTCCAGATCACTTTCTATGGCCTCAGGGTCTACTAGACTCAGGCCTGCTCCAACAGACCTAACATCCAGGCACCGCATTCTGTAGACCCAGGTCCTGGGCCTCAAGCCCGTCCCTATGTCCCACAGTAAAATATCACTTTATATCTGTCAGACTGACTGTCATAAAAATGATGAACTATATAATAATGATAGAGAAATGAGCCCATATGCACTACTGGTGGGAATATAAATTTATACAGCCATTGTGGAAAACGCGTGGGGGTTCTTCAACTGATTAAGAACAGAGCTCTCAAAAGACCTAATAACCCAACTAGGGGACATATATGCAAAAGAAACGAAACCAATATGTCTAAGAGTTATCTCTACTCCCACGTTCATTTTATTACCATTCTCAAGGGCTAAGATAGAGAACTGACCTGCATGTTCACCAGTGGGTAGGAGGGTACAGAAAATGTGCTCTGTCTGCACAGCAGAAAACTCTTCAGCCTTTTAAAGAGACAGAAAGCCTGTCATTTGCAACAGCAAGGATGCATCTGGAGAGCAACGTGTTAAGTGACATGAGCCAGACTGAGAGACGTAGGTACTACGTGCTGTCACTCATATGCAATCTAAAAGTATTGACTGCATGAAAATGGGGACTACAATGGGGTTATCAGGGCTGGGTGCTGAAGCGGGATAGACTAGTGATATATTGGTTAAAGGACAAAAAACTCAGAAAAGAGGAACAAGTTCGAGAAATCTATTGCATAATGTGGGAGCTACAGTGAACGACAAAGTATACTCCTGACAGCGAAGAAAGTAAACTTTAAGGGGACTCATCCTCAAAAATGTGGTAAGTATGCAATGCATATGTTGACTAGCTCAGTTTGGCCATTATATCACGCATATTTGTTTCAAATGTCATGTTGTTCATAATGAATATACTCAACTTTTATTTTTCAATTAAATGATAAATTTCTTGGAGGCTGAGAAAGGAGGATCACAGGTTTAAGGCCAGTTTGGGAAAATTAGTGAGACCCTATGTGAAAATAAAATAAATAAATAAAATGGCTTGGGGATGGAGTTCAGTATTGGTTCAACACCCAGTACCACCAATAGATAAACAAACATATGTCTAAGTTTAAAGCAGTGGATAAAATTGTGAAAATATTATTGCCTTCTAACAACCTTCAGAACTTGTTTTTGGCATGATACTGGGGGTTGAACTCAGAGTTTTTGCACCGAGCCTCAACTCCAGCCCTCTCTTTTCTTATATGATTTTATCTTTTATTTTGAGACTAGGTCTCACTAAGTTGCTAAATGGCCCAGATTGGCCTCAAACTCACAATCCTTTTGCTTCAGCCCCCCAGAGTGCTGGAATTCCAAGTGTGTGCTACCATGCTTGGCTTCTTTTTTTTTTTTTTTTTATTTTAGAAACATAAAAGTACAAAAACATATTGACAAACAGACACCCATTATCATAGAAAATAGTACAATCACAACTAATCTATAGACAAGGTGATATGGTCTCAACAGTAGTTGTTGTTTTATCCATTGATATCTTCAAATTGTAGATGTATGGACCCATATACAGACATGCAAATTTAGTCAG
>PVLD010022649.1:0-28916 GCA_004027595.1 Dinomys branickii
ACACTTCAAAGAATCAATAATTGGGACCTCATCCTACTGAAAAGTTTTTGTACATCTAAAGAAATCACCAGCAAAGTAAAAAGAAAACCCACAAATTGGGAAAATATCCTAGCTGGCTGTCCCTCAGACAAAGGTCTTCTATCTAGAACACACAAAGAATTAAAAAACATGTACCTGTCCAAATTCAAAGACTCAATCCAGAAATGGGCATCTGAGATGAATACACAATTCTCAGACAAAGAAATACAAATGGCAAATAAATATATGAGAAAATGTTCCACATCCTTAGTCATTCGAGAGATGCAAATAAAAAAACATCGAGATTTCATCTCACCCCAGTAAGACTGGCCAGTATGAAAAAGTCATCCAATAACAGATGCTGGCGCGGCTGTGGAGAAGTAGGTACTCTATTACACTGCTGGTGGGAATGCAGACTGGTGCAACCACTGTGGAAAGCCGTTTGGAGATTTCTCAGCAAAGTAGGTCTAGAGGTTCCATTCAAACCAGCTATTCCTCTTCTGGGTATCTTCCCAGAAGATCTGAAAACATCATATCACTCTGATATATGTGCACCCATGTTTATAGCAGCCCAATTTGTAATAGCTAAAATGTGGAAGCAACCCAAGTGTCCATCCACAGAAGACTGGATTAAAAAATTGTAGCATTTTTACATAATGGAATATTATTCAGCTATAAAGAAAGACAGTTTTGGGTACTTTGTAGGCAAGTGGTCAAAACTGGAGTCCATACTCATAAGTGAAATAAATCAGCGATACATGTGCAGGCAACACATTGTATCACTGGTGTAAGAACCCGAGCGTGGGAATATAAACTAAGAGACATGAAAGAAATTTGTTCAAAAACAAAGAACAGATGGGACGAGGGAAAGGAGAAAAGAAAGAGAAATGTATGTATGTATATATGAATATACATATATGCAGGAGGGCTAACATGGTTCTACTATTGTATTATATCACTTAATGCTAAGGAATAATTGATGACGGGTTATTTGATCAATATTGTATGTCTGTATGTATTATCCTGAACACACACTTCGAAGATATCAATATGCAAAGCAGCAACTATTGGTGGGTTTTTTTCCGTTTTTTTTTTTTGTTTTTTTGTTGTTGCTGTTGTTGTTTGCCTGTTTTGTTTTCTGTCTTTGGATGTTTGGTTTTTGTGTTTTTATGTTGTTGAGAGGATTAATGGTCTGACCAATTTTGCATGTCTGTATATGGGTTCATATATTTACACTTCAAAGATATCAATGGATAAAGCAATAACCACTGTTGAGACCATGTCACCTTGTCTGTAGATCATTTGTGATTGTACTATTTTTTATGCTAATTGGTGTCTGTTTGTTAATATGTTTTTGTACTTTTATTTTTAAAATTAAAAAAATTAAAAAAAATAAAGGCCTGTCCAAAAAAGCAAAAGCTAAGGCAGTTTATTACCACTATACAGGCCTTCTAAGCAATGCTAACAGGAGTCCTTTGAGTTAAGCAAAGAGCCAGGAAATAGCAACAATATATAAAATATAAAGCTTTTGATAAAAGCAAATATAGAATTCTATAATCATTCAATGAGGATGCATAAATCACTTTTAATTCTGATATAGAATTTTTAAATCTTTTATCTTTTAAATATAAAAATTACTATAAAACTATATGAATGGATTCAAAATATAAAAAATGTAACTTTTTACACCAATAACAAATTGAGGGGAGAAAATAAAGAAGTAGCATTTTTGTGTATAACAGAAATTGAGTTTTTATCAGTTTAAAATAAATTGGTATAAGATGCTTTGTGTAATTCCCACAGAAACCACAAATAAAATACCTATAAATTAACCATAAAAAATAACAAAGGAATCAAAATATGTTACTATAACATATTAATGAAATACAAAGGAAGGCAGCAATGACAGAAAAGAGACAAAATAAGAAGATAGAAAACAATTAATAAAGTGGCAATTTTAATTCATTCCCTAATCGTAATCACTTCAAATGTAAATGGATTAAAGTCCCCAATCAAAAACATACAGAAGCTTAATAGACTAGAAACAACATGATTCAACTCTATGCTATTACCAAGATTATCACTTTAGATACAGTGACACATATAGGCTGAAACTAAAATGATGGAAAAAGATATTTCATGCAAATGATAAAAGAAAGTACAAGTGACAATAGCTATACTGATAGATTTCAAGTCAAAAACTGTCAAAAGGGGCAAAGAAGGACATCACATGTATAGAATGATAAAAGGGTAAATTGGGAAGAAAGATATAAATATTTGTGCACCTAAAACCAGAGGTCCCAAACATATGAAGCAAGCATTGATAGACATGGGAAAAACAGACAGTAACATAATAAAAGTAGAATTTATGCACCACTGCAATAGTAGAAAGATTAATCAGACAGAGGAAGCAGACAACTAGACCATCTGGCCCTCAAAGGCAAATGCAGAATACAGTGAATAGCAAAGTACAAATTCCTCTTAGGCACACATGGACCAGTCTCTAAGAAAGATAACACATTATACGAAAAAATAATCCTTGAAAATCAAGATTGCAATACTAAGTATCTTTTCCAGCCACAAAAAAAGGAAACTTCAAATCGGTCCCAAAAAACAGTAGAAAATTCACAAGTTTTGACATTCATGTTTATTGTAACATCAGTCACAATAGCCAAGAGGTGGAAGCAATCTAAATGCCCACTAATGGGCAAATGAGTAAAGAAAATGTAATACACAAACGGGAACACTGTTTGGCCTTTTTTAATAAAGGCAATCCTGTCATGCCTCAACGGAGATGAAACATAAGAACATTGTGCTAAGCGAAATAAATCAGGAGAAAAAGAAAGAAAGAAAGAAGGAAAGGAAAAAAAATATATATATATATATTTATATAAAAGGCTTGCTGGGATAACAGTACTGCTGATGTCTAGTGGTTTATTGAAAGGAACAATTAATGCTTAATTTTTTTGACCAGGTTTGCATGCTTATATCTGGTAATCTGAACAACTAATTTGAAGACAACAATATGCAATAGAACAACCGTTGGTGAATTCCTACCATCTTGTCTAGTGAAACTCTCTATTGTTTCTAACCTTTTTTGTGGTTGTTGTTTTTATTTTTCATTCTCTTTACTGGTTTGATCAATTGTACATTCTTACATCTGGTAATGTAAGCACCTTTGTTGAAGATAACAGGTAATATAATAACCACTGTTAATTCCCATTATTTTGTTTTGAAACCCTGTATCATTTTTCTTTTTTTGTTGTTGTTTTTTTGGGTCTATGTTGTTATTATTTTGTTATTTTATTATTCTCTTTAAAATAAAAAAAATCAATTACAAAAAAAACCAAAAAACTATTGCGAATTTCCTATCATCAGATTTTGAAATTCTGTATCATTTTTATCGTTTTAGTGTTGTTTTCTTTTTGTCCTTGTTGCCGTATTTTGTTACTGTTTTTTTCTCTTTAAAATAAAAAAAACCACTGAATGAGTCACCTTAGTATGCTCTACAAAATAATCACATTCATAGAAGCAGAACATGAAATGGTGATTGTCAGGGTTGGAGGCCAACACTGGGGATGGAGATGCTAAGTGGATATAGAGCTACAGGTTTTCGAGATGAAAAATCTCAAAAGACCTGTAGCACAACAATATGCATATAGTACTATAGCACTCTATATTCAAAAATAATGAGGACAGAGAGCATCTCCTTATGTATGAATATCTAGGCCAAGATTCCCTTAAAATAATCTACAAGTGACGGTGAAGCTTTTGCAGCTTTCAGTGACACAAACAAGCCACTGCAGCATGTGTACCATAGGTTTGCCACTACTGATCTAGAATACAGTGCTCTGAACTTTAAAATACAGTATATTTTCCACCCCCTGCCCCTCCCCTCCTCCCCCTTCCCACATTAGCGCTGATCTGTAGCTCAGACAGCTGCGGGGACTCTGGTGAGCTGCTGCCGATACCAACGCACAAGCTTGGGACCAGGCAGAGACCTGGACAGCTCTAGAGGCCTGGGCTCCACCCTCTGCCCCTCCTTTTCTTCCCACTCCCTCATCAGAGTCAGCTGCACCTCAGACAGCTTCAGGAACTCTGGCGAGCCAGCCCCACCTCTGCCCCGCCAGCTTGGAGCCAAAGGGAGCCCCAGACAACCTCAAGGGCCTTGGGTGCCCCTCCCTGCACCCACCCTGCACCCTAAGGGGAGCTAGGCTGAAACTCAGACAGCTTCAGGGGACTCAGTGACTGTGTAATTACCCCTCTGCTGGTGTGGGAACTGGGCAGGGTGGTGGCACTGTATGAAGACACAGTGACCACCACCTACCTACTACTACAACATAGGGGAAACAGGGCTGAAACCTGGACAGCTTGGGGAACCCCTTAGTGGGAGCCAAGCTCAGCCACAGACAACTTGGGAGCATTGGGGATCACACCCTGGCTGCACACACGCACCATTCAGGGAGTCACACTGAGCATGGGAGACATTTGGGTCCTTGCCCTGCTACTATGACAGCATCCAGGGAGTGAGGCCAAGCTCTAGGGAACATCTGCATCTCTGAAAATGACAAAATGAAGGAGCAAAATGCAACCTCAGACCTCTACCCCTCCCAGAATAAGTCCAGGAGATATCGACACAGACAAGCTTAGAAGTCATACACCTGGAATTTCTGAAATGACAGCAGCTGAAGTAAAGAAACAACTCCATCAGGTCATAGGGGACATCAGATCTGAAATAATGTCTGAGGTAAAAAAAAAGAAATGACAACAATAATGAAAGAATTGCTTAGCACATGTAAAGAAGACATGGAAAAAAATAGAGGAGCATAGTAAATTAATGGACACCTTGAATGAACAGTATACAGGAATGCATAAAGCAGATTCAAATAGATATCCAAGAAATTAAAACTTACACTGAAAGCTGACAAAAATGCTTGAGCGAAACGGAAGACAGACTTTCAGACCTTGAAGACAGCACTGCTGTGAACAACCATGAAAGGAAACATCTTTTAAAAATAACAAGAAACCAAGAAAAAACAATTCAACAGCTGCAAGACAAAGCAAAGAAAAACAATGTAAGATTGACAGGCATCAATGAAACAGCAGGTGCCAGCACAAATGATATGAAACAACTATTTGCAAAAGTAATAGCGGAAAATTTCCCAAGCATGGAAAAACAACTGGACATCAGGGTAAGTGAAGCATATACAACTTCAACGAGTCATAACCAAAATAAATCTACACCCAGACACATAGTGATCAAGATCCCAGAAATTCAATGAAAGAACGGAATATTAAAAGCTGTGAGAGAAAAGAAACAGATCACCTATAAAGGAAAGCCCCTCAGTATCATGGTAGATTTCTCAGCACAAACCATCAAGTCAAGAAGAGCTTGGAGTGAAATATTTCAGGACCAGAAAGAAAACAACTTCCAACCCATACTGATGTATCCTGCAAAAGTATCCTTGAAAATTAATGGAGAAATAAAATATTTCCATGATAAAGATCAAGTGAAGAACTTCATGAGTGTAAAACCAACCCTACAAAGAGCTCTAAAAGATATTCTAGAAAGAGACAAAAAAGATCACAACTTTAAGAACAACAACAGAAAGGAAATGCCAAGCGGAACAAGCACTTAACCAGAGGAAAACAAGAGAAACCACCAGCAGGAAAAAGACATGACAATGATAAGCCAATACCTATCACTTATAACTGTCAGTGTAAATAGACTCAATTCACCAACCAAAAGAAGCAGACTGGCAGATTGGATCAAGAAACAAAATCCAACAATATGCTGTATACAGGAAACACATTTAACTCAAAAGGAAATTCATAGACTGAAAATTAAAGGATGGAAAACAATACTCCATGCGACAGGTACCCAGAAAAAAGTGGGTGTTGCTATTCTGTTTGCAGACAACGGGAACTTCAAACCAAGAACAATTAAAAGAGATAAAGAAGGTCACTACATACTTGTGAGTGGAAAACTTCAAGAGGAAAACATAACAGTCACAAACATCTATGCACGAAACACAGGAGCATCCAACTACATAGGAAAAATTTTAACAGACATGAAAAATGAAATGAGCAGCAACACAATAATAACAGAAGACTTCAATACCCCATTGTCACAAAGAGATAGATCAACTACACAAAAAATTAGCAAAGAAATGACAGAACTAAACGAAACATGTGAACAAATGGACTTAGTAGCCCTGTACAGAGTGTTCCACCCAGCAGCATCAGAATGCACATTCTTCTCAGCTGCACATGGGACATTCTCTAAAATAGACCATATGCTAGCACTTAGAACATGCTTAAGGAAATGCAAAGGAGTGGAAATTATCTCATGCATACTATCAAACCGTAGTGCAATGAAATTAGAAATTAATGGCAAGGGAAATTGCAAGAACCCCATAAACACGTGGAAATTAAACAGCACCCTCCTTAACAATCAACAAGTCACAGATGAAATCAAAAAAGAAGTTAAACACTATGTACAATCAAATGAAAATGTAGACACAACTTACAGGAACCTGTGGGATGCAATGAAAGCTGTCCTCAGAGGGAAATTTATAGCAGTGAATTCCTACCTCAGGAAAACAGAACGAGCACAATTCAACAATCTTATGCTGCACCTCAAGCTTCCAGAAAAAGAACAAATCAAACCAAAAGCTCAGAGGAGGCATAAGATTATAAAGCTCAGGGTAGAAATTAATGCAATGGAGACTAAAAAATCTATACAAAGAGTTAATGAATCAAAGAGTTGGTTCTTTGAAAAAATTAATAAAATCAATAAACCCCTAGCCAACGTTATTAAACAAAGGAAAGAAAAAACTGAAATACATGTGATAAGGAATGAAACAGATGAAATCACTACAGATCCTGTAGAAATTCAGAAGATCATCAGTACCTACTTTGAAAATCGTTACTCTCACAGGATGGAAAACACAGAGAAAATGGACAGATTTCTAGATACGTATGACCTACCAAAGCTGAATGAAAAAGATACAAAAATTCTGAATAGCCCTATACCAGCAGGTGAAATTGAAAATATAATAAAAAAAAAAAACTTGCCAGTGAAGAAAAGCTCAGGTCCTCATGGATTTACAGCTGAATCCTACAAGAAATTTAGAGATTAAAAGCCAATACTTCCCAAACTCTTTAAGGCAACACCCTGATAACAAAACCAGAGAAAGACACAACCAAAAAGAGAACTATAGGTCAATCTCCCTAATGAACATAAATGCAAAAATTTTCAGTAAAATACTAGCAAACAGAATGCAAAAAATCACTAAGAAGATTATACACCATGACCAAGCGGGATTCACCCCAAGAATGCAGGGTTGGTTCAATACGCAAGTCAATTAATGGAATAGACTACAACAGTAGAGCCAAAGACAAAAATCACGTGATCATCTCAATTGATGCAGAAAAAGCTTTCGATAGAGTCCAACACGTATTCATGATAAAAGCCCTACAGAAAATTGGCATAGATGGACTTTACCTCAATCTGATAAAAGCCATCTATGACAAAACAACATCTAACATCATTCTAAGTGGTCAAAAACTGAAAACTTTCCCTTTAAAGTCAGAAACAAGACAAGGATGTCCACTGTCACCACTGCTATTCAACATACTTCTGGAAATATTAGCCAGACCAATTAGACAAAAGAGAGAAATAAGAGGAATAAGGATAGGAAAAGAAGAAGTGGAATTATCATTATTCGCAGATGACGTAATATTCTACACAGAAGTCCCCAAAAACTGCACCAAAAGGCTCATAGATCTAATAACCAAATTCAGTAGTGTAGCTGGATACAAAGTCAACACCCAAAAATCAATAGCATTCCTATACACAAACAACAAACACACTGAGAGAGAAATCAGCAAAACCACACCTTTCATAATAGCATCTAAAAAAATGCAATACTTAGGAATTGAGCTAACAAAAGAAGTAAAAGATCTATACAGTGAAAATTATAATACTCTGAAGAAAGAGATCGAAGAGGATTTCAGAAAATGGAGATATATTCCTTGCTCATGGATAGGAAGAACCAACATTTTGGAAATGGCCATAGTCCCAAAATTGTTGTACAGATTCAATGCAATCCCCATTAAAATTCCACTAGTATACCTCACAGATCTAGCGAAAACATTCCTAAAATTTCTCTGGAACCAGAAGAGGCCTAGAATAGCAAAAGCAATCCTGGGAAACAAAGGAAAGGTAGGAAGCATCACAATCCCTGACTTGAAATTATACTACAAAGCTACTGTGATAAAATCAGCATGGTACTGGCAAAAAGCAGACTTAAAGATTAATGGAACAGGTTAGAAGATGGACACACAGCTACAAACACACTCAGCCACCTTATTTTTGACAAAAGGGCCAAACATGTTCACTGGGAGAAAGACAGCCTCTTTAACAAATGGTGCTGGAAAAACTGGCTTTCCACGTACCAAAGACTAAAACTAGACCCGTGTCTAACTCAATGCACTAAACTAAAGTCAAAACAGATCAAAGGTCTAAATATCAAAACAGAAACACTAAATCTACTGGAAGAGAAAGCAGGTAAAACTCTCAAAGACATAGGGGTAGGTAGAGAGTTCATGAACAAAATCCAAACTGCACAGGAAATACTTCAAAGAATCAACAACTTGGATTTCATCTTATTGAAAAGTTTCTGAACATCAAAAGAAATCACCAACCGAATAAAAAGAAAACCCACAAATTAGGAAAAAATTTTATCCAACTGCCCCTCAGACAAAGGAGTCCTATCTAGAACATATAAAGAATTTTAAAAAATCAGGCCCACAAAATTCAAAGACTCAATCTAAAAATGGGCATCTGAGATGAACACCCACTTCTCAGATGAAGAAATACTAGTGGTGAATAAATAAATGAAAAATGTTCATCATTAGTCTTCGAGAAATGCAAATGAAAACAACACTGAGATTTCATCTCAGTCCACAAAGAATGGCTATCATTAAGAAATCAACAATGACAAATGCTGGAGAGGCTGTGGGGAAAAAGAAACACTTCACTGCTGGTGGGAGTGTCGATTGGTGAAACGACTGTGGAAATCAGTCTGGAGATTCCTCACAAAACTAGGACTGGAAGTTACACTTAACCCAGCTATTTCCCTTCTGGGTATTTTTCCAGAAGAATTAAAATCATAATACCACAGCGACATACGTGCACCCATGTTTATAGCAGCACAATTGATCATAGCTAAATCTTGGAAACAACCCAAATGCCCATCAACTGAGGAATGGATAAAAAAGATGTGGTGTTTCTACACAATGGAGTATTACTCAGCTATAAAAAAAGATAAGCTCGAGGCTTTTATGGGTAAATGGATGCAACTAGAGACCATACTCCTAAGCGAAATAAATCGGACCCACATGTGTAAACATCACATTGTCTCCCTGATGTAAGAACACAAAAGAGTAGATACAACCCAAAATGTACAATAGATAATAAGAAAGGGAAAGAAACTGCTCAAAGGAAGGAGCAACTAGGATGAGGAAAAGAAGAAAAAGTACTAAGGCAAATTTTATATATATATATGCACGGGTGATATAACTGTACTGTTGGTGTCTGATGGTTTGTTGGGAACAGTTAATAATTAAAAGGGTTTTTTTCCTACTAGTTTGACCAATTTTTTCATGCTTGTATCTGGTAATCTGAGCAATTTCTATAATGACAACAATTTGCAGTATAACAACCAAAGGTGAATCCCTACAATCCTACCTAGTGACACTATGTATTGTCTCTAATGTTCTTTTAAGTTATTATTTTCTTATTCTCATTAATGATTTGATCAATCTTATATTGTTACATCTGGTAGTCTGAGCAACTTTGTTGAGGATAACAATATGTAATATAACAATTACTGTTAATCCCTGTTATTTGCTTTGAAGCCCTGTATCATTTTTAATGTCCTTGATTTGTGTTGCTTGAATTTTGTTTTTGTTCTTTTTACTTTTGTAAAATTTTAAATACAGTATATTTGTCACTAATACCTGATATATTAAAAATCTTATGTTTTAATTCTACTAAATTTATTACCATAAATGCAATCATTTTAATAATTAAATACTTCTTTTTCTCTAAAACTATAAAAGCAAAAGAAGCACTTGCACTACAGACCAAAGAAATCGTGCTACAGCTCCAGCATCTGGAGCAATGCACAGGCGGCACGCTTCCTTGGGCGATACTACCAAACAAATGTGGCCAGTGGGCACCACTTTCACAAGCCCGAATGACATCTCGGACAATGGCTCTGATGCCAAAGAGTTCCTATTTCATAAATTCTCTGCACTTGCTTCAATTTAGAATTCATAATGCATGACTCTATAAAATAGTATCCAAAAATGGAAAAGTATTTCAAAACAGAAAATGTGAAGGAGACTGGCTCAGCTAGTATCATGGTGACATGTATCCATCTTTATAATCTGTGGATGTTAATAGTGAATATCACTTTGGTGATGTACATCATGACGGTAAGACAGTATCCCGTATCACGCTTGTGGAATTCTCAAGTGTCTGTTGTGAAGCTTTGGCATTTTTTAATACAAAGAAGAATGAAAGTAGACTCTGTCACCAACCAATAAGAAGCCCTATGTTATTTGAACCTTTGACTGTTTTTCCATTAAATAATAATGAGCGTGTTCTTCTACTACTTATTGAATTCAATCACTGTAGCAACCCTAAAGTTATTCCTAGAACACAGGTTATGCTTTAGAACTTTATATGTATGTAAATCATTGCCATTAGAATGGTTTCATTTGCAGCTGAAATTATGCATAGAATAACAACATTCATCTTGTGACAACATAGATACTTGCTTCCCCCTTGTGGTAATGAAGACGTGTGTGATAGTTTTGTCCCAAGATGTGAGATAACCCAAATTTGCCTAGTGCTAAAGGTGATTTATTAACACATGTAACTGGAGCCCGTGGGCAGGGGATGAGCAGGATTGGAGTTCTTTGGTTCTGTGTCTCTCCAGTTCTCTCCATTCTGACTTCTCCATACGTTGGCTGCTTCCCAACACTGGTTTTCCTTACAATATCTTTTTTAGCCTGGACATGAAGCTATTTAGAGAAATGCCTGTGGAACTGCATTTTAAAGAGTCCTGAGAGTCACTGTGATTGGATCTTGGAACATGTGTTCACTTCTTTATCAAACTCTGTGCCCGGGGGACAGAAGAGAAAGTGAGGCTAGCTTCCCAGGAAACATAAAATGTTGGGGAGGCCAGTACAGACACCTAGAGATAAAGTCTGGGCACTGTTAGAAAAGGAAAGATGATTATACAAACAAGCAATAAATACACATTACGGTACCCAGTGGACTCTTCAAAAACAGTAAGAGCAGAGGGAAATCTACTACTTAAAACTCAGCTGAGCCCTGAAAACCCAACAGGATCTTTGCAGTAGAGAGTTAAATGCTTTCTCTCATGAAGCCCGGTAGATGTCTGCGAATGATGGATGAGAGAGAAGAAAATTGCCTTTATTAAGCAATTCCTATGCACCTGGGCACTTGACACACATTTTAAAACTTAATATTTTAAAAACTCTGTGGAGATATTATTATTACCCCCTCCATTCCTATTATTATAGATTGAGAAACAAGATTGAAGAGCTAGCCTAAGGTCAAGCGATTTGCTAAGGGCAAAATTGAGATTTAAGCATAGGCCTTTCTCTGCCAGATGGATAGTGAATTAAAAGAGAAAACAGAATTTAATGGGTGTAAATTACTGGTTGCTAAAAAAGTTGTACCTGTACTGAGCACATATAGGATGATTTTATGCTTATTCCCAAAACAATATAGTATAATAACTATTTACAAAGTGTTTACATTGTATTCGGTATTATCAGTAATCTAGAGATGATTTAAAGTAGATGGGAAGATATGCATAGATAATATGCAAATACCATGCCATTTTATATATGGAATTTATGAATCTGTGGTTTTGGACATCTGTGGTGGGGTGGGGGTTGGGGTCCTGAAACCAATCCCCATGGTTATTAGGGTCAACTGTGTATTTTTACAGGGAAATTAATAAGGGTATATGTACAGGAAAGAACCTAAAGTCACCTTAGGTACCATATTTCTCTAAATTTCCATCTCAGTCAGACATCCATTGCCTTCTCTTTTCTTTCCTCTTCTGAGCCCTGTGTCATCCGCCCCACCTGGCTTTCCCTGCGCTTTCCTCACTGGAGACCACATTTGCCTACCACCATTTATGCCGAGGGGCTTCCCTCTGCCTGGGAGACCTGGGCATGGGGGACTCTCAGTGGTGAAGGCTCAGCCTCTGCCTCCCAGGACCCTCAGTAAAGTCCCTCTGTGTGAGGAGCAGCACGCATTTGCACTAGCAAGAAAATAAAACTGCCTCCAGCATACTGTTTTCATTCTATGTTTTCTAGAAAGTTTTACACACACACACACCCCAAAAAATGTATGATCTTAAAAAATAAAAGAAAAAAACTTGAATGTGAAGGAGGCAGAGAGCAACGATTGAAAAACAATCCACTCTCCTAGACCATAATAAAGACATAAAGATAAAACTAAATTTCTCAAAACCCCTTGTGAGACAGAAAAGTTAAACCTGCCACAGAGGAGCTATTAAAATTGGTTCATTATTTTGTCTAGGCTAAGTTTTACTGTGAAAGCATTTCAGTATTTCAGCTTTTCCCCTCTAGATTATTTCAAGCATCATTTATAGAAAACTTATTAAATGCGAAGACAATCTAACGTGTGAGTGGAACAACTGGTCGCACAGAAGTTATACCCCACAGTCAGTTGTAGCTCAAGCTCACAGGAGATAATTCCAAAATGAGTACTGAGGGCAGGAAGGATTAGTAAATATTAGCCAGACTAGTATTATCAGCAGTATGTTATTCTGCTTGGCCTCTCATTCTCTGATTTAGTAAAGTTTGATGTGCAAGGATTATATAATAGTAAACCATAAGTATTAGAATCAACTCCTACAAGCCCAAAATAATACAGTTCTGGGAATATAAAGCATTTCACAAACATATGGTAAATAAAGGTTCACAAACTTGACACATGCTTTCTGTGATCAGAATATTGAAATGTGAGTTTGATCCAAATCATGAAGTAATTTTAAATTAATAGGAATTATGCATGGCAAATGTACTTTACAGCAACTTCCAGAACCTTCCTAGTCTTTTATTCTTCCTGTCACCTATTCACACTCTAATTCCTTCCAGCTTCCTTGGGGGAACTTGTTTTTCAGTATACCACATTAAGTACATCAAGTTCTCGTTTCAGTGTCATGGACAGCTTCCACTTCCCAGGGGTAGAAAACCCTCTGAGAAGCCCATTTTGAGTCCCCATTTGGATGCTCTGTTAGATGTCCCTTCTCTGAGAATTACTTAAGTTACTCTCAGAGCAGCGTAAGGACATGACAGTGCTATTTTTTCAAACTGTAGATTGTGAGTAATTAGTGGGTTATGAAATCAGTTTTGTGTGTTATAAAAAGAATTCCATTTTTTGGAGGATCTAATTTTTCTTAGTTCTTTATATATTCTAGATATGAGTCCCCTGTCTGTAATAACTAGTAAAACTTTTCTCTGAGTTAAGCGCATCACATGACAGTGATACACACACACCCATGTTTATAAACAGCACAGTTCATAATAGCTAAACTTGGAAGTGGTCCATGTGTCCATCAGCAGATGAATGGATAAAGAAATGTGGTATTTACACACAGAGGAGTACTATTCTGCCATAACAAGGATAAACTTGAGTCATTTGTAGAAAAATACGTGCTTCTTGAGCTCCTAATTTTAAGTGACCAAATCAGACGCAGATGCTTAAAGATCACATGATTTCTCTTATGTGAGAAGCCCAACATATAAATAAACAGCACGATAAAAATAGATAGTAGGAAATAGGGAGAGAGATCTTTCTCAGAGGGGAAGGGCATCAACAGATGGAAGGAGACAGAAGAGGAAGGATGGGGCGGGGGGGGAGGAATTAAGCTGTGTTATGAGCAGGCACCATCTCCACACAAGGAAAGCCAACACTCTAGACTACACACATGTACTAATAAAAAACGGATTCCATTGCAATGGAAATAAAATATAGCAGTACAGAAAATGCCTGAGAACATCACATGTTGTAAAGTTAGAGTTGTGTGAGTTTTGTTTCAACTGCACTTGACAGTGTGTGTGTGTGTGTGTGTGTGTGTGTGTGTGTGTGTGTGAATGTTATTTGGGCCATAGGACAAAGTACATTTCTTACTGTATATCATAGTCAAAGTAAAATTTTAAACACTGGATGTCTAAAGAATGAAATTATTTTTCCCAATACTCAGGATTGAGCCCAAGGCCTTAACCCTGAGCTCTTTCCTGAGCCCTTTGTTTTATTTTTTATTTTGAGACAAAATCTCACTACATTGCCCAGACTGGGCTCCAGCTTGTGATCCCCTGCCTCAGCCTCTCCCAGAGTGCTGGGATGACAGGTGTGCACCACCACGCCTGTCAAGTTTTTGTTCTTGCAAAATTCTCTGTGAGGAGGCAGAACTCTGGTTGTCATAATCAACAGTAAGTGATATCCCCCTTCTACTCAGTTATGACTCTAAATACACTGTGTTACATGTTTTATTTTGGAGCACGTATGACCCACAACTGGCCAGGCCACTCCCTCATCCTACCTCCTCCCAAAAAAGAGAAATGGTGCTCTGTGCTGGTGGGGTTGAAGAACATTTTGTTTGATTCTGGCCTAGCAGATGAAGTTTTTGTCATCCTGGGAAGATAGAACATAATTCGGGGTTCCACAAAAACCAAACTGCATGAGAAATACTTCAAAGAATCAACAACTGGGATCTCGTCTTTCTGAAAAGTTTTTGTACATCAAAAGAGATCATGAATAAAGTGAAAAGGAAACCCACAGAATGGGAAAAAATTTTTCCATCTGTCCCCCAGACAGAGGAATTTTATCTAGAGCATATAAAGAATTGAAAAAAATCAGACCCCACAAATTCAAAGACCCAATCCAAAAATGGGCATCTGAGATGAACACACACTTCTCAGGTGAAGAAGTACTAATGGTGAATAAATATATGAAAAAATGTTCAATATCTTTGGTCATTCAAGAAATGCAAATTAAAACAACACTGTGATTCCATCTCACCCCAGAAAGAGTGGCTGTCAGCAAGAAATCAACCCATAACAAATGCTGGAGGGGATGTGGGGGAAGACGAATCCTTCTCCACTGTTGGTGGAGTGTAGACTGGTACAACCACTGTGGAAATCAGTGTGGAGACTCCTCAAAAATCTAGGGTTAGAGATCCCATTGGACCCAGCTATTCCCCTTCCATGTATCTTCCCAGAGAAATTTAAAACATCATACCACAATGATAAATGTGCATCCATATTTATAGCTGCTCAATTTGTAATAAGTAAATCTTAGAAGCAACCCAAATGCCCATCAACTGAAGAATGGATTAAAAAATGACGTGCATTTTTATACAATGGAATACTACTCAGCAATAAAGAAGGATATACTTGAGGCTTTTATAGGTAAATGGATGCAACTCAAGAGCATCTTTATAAGTGAAATAAATCATACTCACATGTATAAACATAGTGTTGTCTACCTATTGTAAGAAAATTAAAAAGTAAGATCTAAAATACATAATAGATACTGTGAAAGAGAACAAAATTGCTCTAAAGAAAAGAATGACTGGAATGTAGGAAGAAAAAAATATACATATATACACAAGATAGCTAAGATAATCATACTACTAATTTCTATTAGTTCATTGAAAGGAATGGTTTATACTTATATTGTTTGATCAGTTTTGCATGCCTATATTTTATAATCTGGGAGACTACTTTGAAGATAGCAATATGCAATATAATAACCATTGCTGATTCCCTATTACATTGTTTTGATTTTTTTGTGTGTGTGTCTTTTTAAGACAGGGTCTTGCTACACAGTTCAGGCTGGCCTCAAGCTTACTTTGTAGCCCTGGCTGGTCTCAAACTAGCAATGATCTTCCTAAGTGCTGGGATTACAGATGTGCACTACAACATCTGGCCGGATCATTGGCTTCTTAGGTGTTTTTTTCTTTCTTTTCTCTTCAAAAGAAAAAAAACAATTCCACCTTCAAACAAAGGCCTCCTGTAGTATTCTTTCTTCAGTGAGAGAGAAAAATAATTTAAAATTTATGTGTTGAGTGTTTGAGGAACAGAAACAGCAGTAAATGAACAACATACCGTACTTTCAAGAACTAAAAGAAACCTGGTGTTTTCATTCAATTAAGCATTGTTATGCTTTGTATCTAGATGTCCTCCCAAAGCCTCATGCAGTCCTAGGGGGCTCTTTTCAGAAGTGACTGGATCTAGAGTGTGTGATGCTGGGATCATGGGTGTGTAATTATTAAACTAGTCCTCATATTTGGCCTAGTTCTACTAGCGGATAATGCAAAACTCTCCTTCGGTGTGAGTGCTACCCACCCTGAGGGAGAGTTGCCTGGATAGAATATAAGGGACAGAAAGAGGGCAACTCTTTCTCACTTGCTGCTTTTCACTACTTTGCTGCTTGCTGCCTTTGGTTTTGTTGACTTCTGCCTGCCATAGGCTGTTTCTCCTCTGCCACACCACCCGGCCTCAGAGTCAGCCAACTATGAACTGGAAACTTTACAAACTATGAGCTACAATAAACTTTTCCTTTCACTCTGGATATCAGATATTTTGTCTCAGCAACAAGAAAAGTAATAAAGACAGGCATGAACAGAAATGACACCATTCCTCAATTTTTGTGACAAAAACCTAGACCATCCCTCTTTGCTAGAACAGCATGGAACAACATTCTTCCATCTTTAATGCAGTGCTTCTACAAACAAAAAAACACTATTCGATACAGAGAAATGTTCTGTGTTCAATGCCTACAACAATTTAGAATGAAGTTATTTTTCACAGATCCTTTATCCTTTGAATTACTTGTAAAAATGACATAAATATTTCAAATAAAAAATAGCAGTCCGCTAGACCCCAGGAATGAATGATGATGAGGGTTAAGAAAAAATGAGGAAATGAGGACAATAAGTCTGTATTTTAAACACCATTTTAAGGAATACTGTTGGAAAAAAGAGAAACAGAAAATGGCAGTAGCTGGAGAAAGGTGCGGGTTGAAGGGATTTTAAAGTGGGTTCTGCTAAGGCGTTTCTACTGGAAGGAACGAAGGAAAGAAAGAGAGAGAAACAACCGATAAAAAAGAGAAACGAAATGAAGGCACAAAGACAAACTTGGAACTGGTACGGGGTCGAAGTCCAAGGTCCGGCCGCGGGAGAAGCAGGTAGGGAGACAGATATCCCACTGGCTTTACAAACATGGAGGAGATGGAGTGCTTGTCTGATTGTATCTCCTTTCTCTAAGAATTATGAATCAGTCCCCACTGAGGGACTTGCCGAAGGTCACACAGCTAATCAGTGGTGAAGAGATTTTAAAGCAAATCTGATGATTGAGTTCAAAGGCATAACCACCGTACTGTGAGTGGGAAAAGGTTATTGTTTATCTGCAGTAATCTAGTCATCCATGTGCTCAAGCGTCCTTTTCATGTTTTGTTTTAGTACTCGCCGTACTCATTGCGTTATTTGTTTAACATATCTTTTTCCTTTAGATCTCAGTATTTTCTGTGGCAACAAATGTCAAAAAAGGTCTGTTTAATAGTCAGTGAATGCACGGCAAGAGACAAGAAGAAGAGAAAGAGGAAGGAAAGGACAGAGGGAGAGAAGGATAAATGAAACAGATAAGCAGATGAAGATCTTGTCCTTATTCTGCCTCAGATTAGCTTCTAACAGCATGGGTTTTATTACATATAGGTTGAATCTTTTCTCCTAGGTCAACTGTTTTTAATTCTATATTTTTCTGTGGAAATTTTCTTTAAATAATACCTTACCAAGACTATAAACAAATAAACTACTTAAATGTGTTGTGACTGATGAGATAGGAGGAAAATCTAGTCAGGTCTCCCTACCCTCAGCTTTCCAGAGTAAGCTCTGAAGAGTTACACACCTCCTAGAATTCTGACAAGCACCTTGGAAAATCACTGAACAAGATGGCTTCCATCTTTAATGATTAGCCAACCCTCCAGGCATGAATCTGGCGAACCTCAAAGGTAGGGGGAGAAAGGTGTGATTTTCTTCACCTCTAAATTGTTGATATCTCCAAAATCAACACCACAAGCCATAATCCCACTAATAAATTATTCAAAAGGACAATAAACAAATTTTGCTTTAGATTATTTCAAAACTAATTCTATTAATATATATATCATCTATTTCATTACAGTAACTCTAACTAATATTTCTACCTCTTATCAGACACTCACCCGCAGTACCGTCTGCACAGTTACTGACGTAGCAAGAGCAAGTAATAGTCTTGAGTGTTTTATATGGTTTTGGAGGCTATCAGTCTGTTTTTTTATCTGTATATATGATAATTAACTTTATAAGGCCCTGTAGAATAAATAAGTGAATCGGTTGCTGCCAAAAAAAAGGGGTGAAGGGAAGAGGAGAAAAAGAATAGAAATGTGTTGTGTGCATGGACCAATCCCCTACAATGAATGTAATCATTATGTACTGCAAACATGTACTAATAAAAGTAATTTTTTAATTTTTAAAGACTCATTAAGAATAAAATTACTTTTAAAAGCTCATAAGCTTTAAGGTTACATTTTCCAGGATGCGTAAAACTATGCTATAGTTCAACCTTATTGTTTACTGGTTACTTTTCTTCCTGTTTTTGTTTATTTCCATACTCCTATTTGTCTTACCAAGTAAGATAACAACTTTATGAGGAAATAAATTTTATCATCTTATACTCTTTAAAAATTAGAAAATTAGCAGCATTTTTCGTTATCTTTCCTTTTTTCTGTTATCAAGGTTTTTTTACTCTTAAGAGTTTTGAGGATTACTTTCTGTTTAAGCATCAAATCAAGCTAATTACTCTGAGACAGTTTAAAGTTCAAGATAAACCAAACAATTCCAAAGATAAAAAACACACCCACATTCTCTTGAGAGACCTCTGTTGATCAGATTTAGACTGGCTCTTAGCAATAACAAAATAGGGTCTTGAAATAACAATGGAACAGAGTACAAAAGAGGGCAGGTCATTCAAGAAGAGTCTTCCTTTGAGATTCCTCTAAATTTACTTCCAAAGCTTTGGGCAACAACAAACCCCTCTTTCTCCCCACATTTGCAGAAGTATTAGCTCCAAGTCCCCATCACAATAGAATGGTGTTACAACTATAAGTTCTTTTCACCAAAAAGCTCTGACTTATCCTTGAGAGAACATACTGTGTGCTTAATCTCAGTTCTCAATCCTCATACAGAATAGGACACCAGCTTCCCAGGGCTTCTCCTGAACTCACTGGCTGTAAGTAACAAAAATTTGCTCTAGTCACTCTCTCAAGGGTTAGGTCAGAGGCAAACAGTCTCACCTGGAGATGTACAAGTTTAAGTGATGATAACCACTACTCATGGGTGAGCCAAAAGACCATGACCACATCTGTGACCATGCTGAAGCGCAGACTCTTTCAGTATGAAGGAATGGACCCCCTCTACCTACCCATCTTCGGGCTCCTAAAGTGATGTTTGAAATGATTAAGAATTTGTTGCTTTGTTTGAAAAACAACTGCTAAATAAGAGATAGACCTTAAACATAAACATTGTGGAGTAGTTATATGTAGATAGCATATACAGGGAAATCCAAGAATCTCATGGACACATACGATATGATTCAGGCTAGAGCCAAGAACTTGAAAAATTGTTCCCGTACATGAGGCCCAAAAGATCCTGCTTGTGTTCCTCAGATTGTGTCATCCCAGGGAGGAAGTTTGGATTCCAAAAGTGCTTATTTATCTGTGCATCACAATTGTGAAATCACAGTGATTTCTTTCAAATATTTTCTACCAAAAAAAGCCTTAGTACTCTTCTCCTATCAAAAGAACCAAATGTTATGTTATGATTTTACCCACAAAATAATGAAAATGTTACTCCCTCTTAAATCTTATGTAGGTTCTTTTATTTTTTAATGACTCTTCTCATATCACATGCTGAGTTTGTTTGCTTTATAACTTACATTTTCATGTAAACTGGAACTCTGTGTGTGTGTGTGTGTGTGTGTGTGTGTGTGTGTGTGTATACACATTTGGGCCTCTGTTAAGTGGCAAGATAACCACAGATCTCTTCACTCAGGCTCAGGATGAGACCAAATACCTGCCAAAATCAAGTGGGAAGAGAAGTTCTATGGGGAAAAAAATTATATTAAATATATTCCTGAGTGATCACCAGACCGAAAGAAACCTGCTGGGCCAAGTTCAGAATGTCAAGATACAGGGGTGTGAAACTGTGTGATCAGCAGTAAGACACAATCACGTGGGGCACGAAAAGTGTCCACAGACTTCAGACAAGGGATCTGGTTCGAATCCTAACTCTTTTCTATTGTGATTAATTTTGTAATTGTGACTCTAAGCAAATCAAATAACAGGCCTGTATGGCATTTTTAATTTTACATGATATGGGGAAAGAAGAATAAAAAGTTGAAATCTTCTTTGTGTGTATTTTTGACAAAATGCCTGTCACTCATCCTGAGTAAATTTATTCTTTAAATCTACTGGGCACTTTTTCTACTAAACCAAACAAATTTAAAGTCATGGAAAGGTATCAGTTCTTTTAAATGCTTCTCTCCCCACTTCACACACAGTTCTGGTAACTGTTCTTGCTTGACTTAGTATCGGTACTAATTTCCTTTCCCACGTTACTTTAGAAAGGTGTGAAAATTAAATTTTAATGAGTGTATGTAAATTACTGTCCCTATCTTCAGTGAGAAATCATAGCAGAAACATAGGGATATGTGACTGCACCTACTGATTGAATAACATGCTAAAAAAAAACCCAGAAAATCAAAACTGAGCTTATGCTACTTCGGTCATTTATAAAAAATCTATTGCTTTGCTTTTCTAGAAGGAACATAATTACAAAGTGTTGACTTCAACATTAATGTTACTCTAACTGTCAAAATGCATATTTTATGGCAAGTGCAGTGATATAAACCATTTTTAGTTAAAGTCTTAGTTTGAGCTGCTATAACATAGCCATAGGCTAAGTGGCTTATAATCAACGGGAATTATTTTCTCATAGCCCTGAGGCTGGGAGTCGGGCATCAGGGGGCCAGTAAGGTTAGTTCTGGTGAGGGCTCTCTTCCCAGCTGTGGATTGCTCCTCTATGAATGAATTCTTGCATGGCAGAAAGAGTACCTGTAGTTCTCTGTCTCTTAGAAGGGTGCTAATCCAATTCATAAGGGTTCTGACTTCATGTTTACATCAAAGCCAGGCATAGTGGCATATGCCTGTAATCCCAGCACTCAGAAGGCAGAGGCAGGAGGATCAGTGCAAGTTCAAGACCAGCCTGGGCTACAAACTGAGCTCAAGGCCAGCCTGAACTGCATAGTAAGACCCTGTCTCAAAAAGACAAAAAAGCAAAACGAAACATGTTTACATCAAAACTCCTTAGACCAGTAGAACTTAACAAAGTTTACTTGAGCAAAACAAAATAAAACCAAGAAGTTTTCAGGCCTAGAACAGGTTTGGAGAGCTCCAGCCACATGATCAGATAGCATTTATGGAAGTGAGGCATGAGAAAGAATGCATTCGTGTACCATGTAATGAATCCACAAGTCAAATGATTAGTTTAGCTTGTTAATTAGTTATACGTCTGACACTAACCAAAGCTCAGTAACTGCAACTAAACTCTATATTGGTTGAACTTTTACAAATTTTAGCACTCATGACCTAATTATGTCTGAAAGGCCCCACTCCCTAATACCATTACACTGGGGTTAGGATTTCAACCTATGAACTTAAGGTGGACAGTCATCGCTGGCACTCTGCTTGTTCCATTATTTCCTGAAAAGTTTATGCTGCATGTGGCAGAGTGATTTCTTATGACGCCATCTGTCCCATGGTTGAGGACATTACAGGCTTGAATCCATTTCCAGTTAGGGAAATTTAAATAATGTGAAAGGTTGAAGATAGTTGTTACGTGTGATGAATATTCAGAGCCTCTTAATAAATATTCACTACCTACAAAAGTTGTTCATCTCAGTGTAAGGTGGAGTTGACTTGAGTTCATTTTCTAAGGAGTGTGGGAAAATTAGTTTTAGAATGGGATTATTACCAACGCATGTTCACCACCCAACTTTCTACAGAAGCAGCCAGAGTCCAGCACAGAAAAGAGCCCCTTTTCTTTGCTTACCAGGCACCTTGTTAAACAGTCATGGCGTTTGGTCTACCAGTCAGTGGACAAGCATTGTTGAGAGAGAGTAATGTGCTGGCCTCTCTCTAACTCTCAGTTAAGGTTTTTCTGCAAAACTCTCTGCTGCACATGCCTCTCCACCTTCCCCTTTGGGGTGGTTGGTGAAATGTCTCCCTTCCTTCCTTTCTCCTCTTGAAACTCAATTCCTCTGTGGGATCCTCAGCAACAGGCACCAGGAGCTGTTTTTCTCCCACATTCTTCACACTTCTGTCCCGTGGAGCTAGGTGTCCTCCTGGCTGCCCAGGCCTTTCCGCTCCACATCCCAGAGCTCATCCTTGCTCCCCGACTGAACATCCCCTCTATCCCGACCATGGCTGCTCTCATTTCTCTTCCTTGCTAACCTCCTGGATATTCCTCATAAACTAAACTCACAGAGCAGACCCAGAACGATGTTTCACACTAGCTGTCTGAGGGTGCTTGTATAGCAAAGTTAACTGGCATAGTCAATTAACTGTCCCAAGAGGAGCTTGACCCAGTAGTCTCTTCTTGGGTGTCTGTGCAACTGGTGTGGTGGTGTGTAAGACAATGATCTAGGGTTGAGGAAAACCAGTAATATGGGTTCTGAAGGGTCATGCTCTAACTTCAGCCTGACAAGCAACAGGCATCACTGGGAACCTTCTCATGCCTTTGTTTCCAGATTAACCTGCAGCACAGATAGGACAGAAGTAGTTCGGAGCCAACTTGGAATTATGAGGAAGGAAATAAAAATTGAATTTCCAGACAAAACCCAAGGCAAAGCCAGGAACAGAAACAGAGAAACATAAACATAGTTGGCCAGAGTCAAGCAGGTCTCACAATAATAAAACTGAGTCCACTGACTGATTCTGCAGAATCCAGGGGCAATGTAGACATGAACATTGAGACTTCAATGCCATTTGCCATTGAAGATGAGAAATATATATACACACACACACATATATACATATATATATACATATATATATATATACATATATACATTATTGTTATGTAGTGCAAGCCAGTCTTGAACTCACGGAAACCTTCCTGACTCATCCTCCTGAGTGGTGGAATTACAGGCACGAGCCTGTAATTTGTGATCTGAAAGAAAATGATCATCTATAAATTTATTATCTCTTTTGTAATGCTTAATTACCATGTATCTATGTCATATTCTATTTTTACAGCAGTGCTTATTTTCAAATAAACACACAATTAGTCTGTTGTAAGTACAGTACTGAAAAATGAACTTTGGTGCACCTGTGTCTGTCTACATATAAATGGGATATTTTAGATAAATAAACACAGTTCCATCTACTGTTTTCAAAAATGCAGCATTCTCTACATTGGCGCTGTTTTGTTTCACATCAAGCGCATCTGTTGCAATTATCCCAATGTCTATTTTTACTGTTCAATTTCCCAATAACATGTGTCTGCTTTCTTAGTCCCATTAACTCTATTCTTTTATGTGCCTTCTTTAGAACAATCAGTTCTATTCACTGTATTCCACAGCAGAAAAATATCCTCGGAAAGGAAAGGATGTGTGAATAAAGGACAACCTGACACAGTTGCTGGACATTATTCTAGTGTGAAGTGCCCAACTACCATTCACCCTTCAGAGAAGACTTGCCCAGGCAGAATGGTCCTTTTCTTAATCTATAAGTAGCAGTAGCAATAGTAGTAGTGGTTGTAACATGCAAGTAATTATATTTACCAGTGCATGTAAATTGCTGAATTATAGGATACAATATAAAACCCCCACATTAATGCAGATGAGTAGAGTGATTGGGAGAAGCTGTTATAGATTTCTAGATAGAGCTTGTTGTAGTCAGAGTTTACAAGGGAATGGGTTTAATACAGGACACATAATTTATATGGTTTTCAGATTCGCCCAAAGAGTCAAATGCAAGAGTGTGGGAGATCTGACCACACACTAGAGACCCAAAGAATCCAGCCGAGGGCCTGGATCCCATAGCAATGTCCTCCGTGAATCCAGCTGGAGGCAATGTCTCATGCAAGTCTGAATCAAAGATGTGCACTAGGAAGGCCCAAAAGTCAGCTGTGGGAGCTGGAAAATCTGTGCCAGTGGGAGAAAGGATCTGTGCCAGCAGGCTGAAGGATCTGCAGTGGAGACAGGAAGGACACTCAAAGTAAGAACCAGAGCTTCCCCATAGAGAACCACAGCCATCCTCAGCAATAGCCAGGAATGAGCTTCTCTGATGATGAGAATAGCCAAGTTCCTATCAGGAAAACCAGTGTGACAAGCTTCTCCGGGACAAGCAACAGCATACCCTTTTCCCCTCCAGGTCTCTTTCTAGTGTTGGCAACAATCCTCAGGTGGGCCCTCCACACCCAGCACCACGCTGATTCAGTAGAGTATGTTACAAAGTGACCATTAGTTAATCCACCACAGAGTTTGTGCTTTTCTTCAGCAAATGTCTGGATGTATGTAAGACAGTCTCCATCCCAAGTAATGAGCAAGCCACATATGTGCTATCCAGGGTCTTCAACCTCAGAGTCT
Organism: Dinomys branickii; assembly: GCA_004027595.1. Classification (NCBI taxonomy): domain Eukaryota; kingdom Metazoa; phylum Chordata; class Mammalia; order Rodentia; family Dinomyidae; genus Dinomys; species Dinomys branickii. The sequence continues at coordinate 24,850 of PVLD010022649.1, forward strand.
GATGCACCATCCACCACTCCACCTACCCAGAGATGTCAAGTTAGGCCCTGGTGCTGAGCAACTTCGCAATGATCTAGTCACTAATCAAAGCTGACTGATAATCTAATGTTGCATCTGGCAATTCTGTTTGCCGTCAGGGCCCTATATGAGGCGCATGCTCTTTGATATAACCTACAACATGCATCAGAAAAACAACTAGGACACCATGAAATAACTGCATGAAAGAACAAATACTCTTCCCACTCCTCGCTACACATCCAAAGGAAATGAACATCCTGTTTGTTAAGTTGTAGAGGCATCTTCACTCTTTTGTTTATTGCAGTACCGTTCACAGCAGTCGAGATACAGGGTCAGTCAAAGTGTCCTTCGGTAGCTGTGTGACACGTGGTCTGCAGACACCAGGGAATCCTATTCAGCCACAGAGAAGGAAATTCTGTCATCTGCAATAGATGGATGAGCCTGAAGGATATTCTGTTAAGTGCAATAACCCAGACACAGAAAGACAAATACCTCGTGATCTCACTCATATATGGAATTTGCAAAAGTTAATCTCATAAAAATAGAGGGTAGAATGGTGGTTATCAGAGGCCATCATGGTCACGGGGTGGGGGGATGGTCAAAATAGACAAAACTGACGTTAGGTAGGAAGAAAATCCCAAAATTCTATTGTATGATAAGGTGAGTATAGCTAATAAAATAGACTGTGTTTTTGAAAAATTCTAGAGTGCATGTTAAGTATTCTTTTTTTAATGTTAAATATTCTTGCCAGAAAAAAATGATAACTATGACAGGCAAGGAATGTGTTTGTTCACTAGATTTAATCCTTCCACAATATCAAATCATCATGCTGGACACGATAAATATGCACTATTTGAACATTCAATTTAAAAAATAAATTAATAAAGGCAAGAGAACAAGTATTACCCAAAAAAATGTAATGACAATATATGTTTCTTTGTCCTTAAGTTTTTAAAACAAAGTCAGAAAGCTTACATAGAACAGTGTAATGTCATAAAAAGCTGGATTTTGCATATACTCTGGTTCAGACACTAACTTGTAGTTTTCTTTTAGGGAAGATACTCAGCTTGGAAATGTACTTATTAACCACCTTCTGTTAGACTTAGGGGCATCTGAGAAAAAATTAGGAGAATTACCCAGCTGTACAATTCTCTACGGTTGTGTCTTATGTCTTAAGATCTTGAGATCAAGTCGAGCCTAGTAGACAGAGACAGCAGGTATGGCAGGTACACCTTTTGTGAGTGTCCTTTTAACCAAGCAGCTTCTATAAGTAACATTCCTTGAAGCATAAAAGCAACATCTCATAAGCTGCCTCTTATTTTTCTAATAGATCAAAAATGGGTTTTTTTCTCCATAAGAGCAGAGAATAAGGTTTTAGAACTCCCTTGCCACTTGTTTAAAAAAAAAAAACTCAGCAATTTTTGTTCAAAGTTCACCAAAAAACTATGTTGTAATATTCCTCTTTGGAGCAAGCTCTCCCCAAGCAGAGATCAGAGCCTTTTGTCCATCAGTACAGAAATGCTTGCACAGGAAAAAAAAAAAAAAAACTCTCTTCAAATAATCTGAAGTTTACCACTGCACTATACTGCAGCTAAAGAAACTATTAAGAAGAGTATATCACTAATATCAGGGGGGTTTCTGGGTGGGAAGCATATTCCCTCCCAAGGCCAACTTATAAATTATTCCCTTGGCTATTTGTCCTGGCTCCAACACCAAAAATGATCTGATAAGCGAAAGAAATTATCGTTTTCCTTTTGTGAAACATCCTGAATTTTGGACCATCTACTTACCTATTGTCTTACAACAGTGCAGATAAGCAAAGAAAGTAAAACATAAATATTTGCTTTTAAAGAACTAGCAGCTCCTTCCAAATGTGTCTTGGTGTTACTCCTGGGGTATTTCCCTGATAACATATAAGAAATGATCCTCTTCAAATTATCAGTTAGTAAATAAATTTCCAAACCAAAATGTAAACCCCCAAAATTACATGCTCATATTGAAAGCACACAGATCACACAACCACCTTCCGGGCAGGTAATGCTAATGGTATTTGGAACAGAGATTTTCTAAGCCATATGCCAGGAAGAATAATTACAAGGTTACTTCTTCAGGGTTTTCTCTGTGACATCTATACATCGTTTTTGGATAGAACTGTAGCTTATTCCTTTAATGCAGAATAATGGGAAGTATGAATATGTCAGAATTCACGTTTCTATCCATTTTACAGTTGAATATCTGGGTTGTTTCTAGTTTCAGCTAGCCAGGGCATTTGCTCTTAGGTGTCCATGTGAGTATATACATTTGACACAAACATAAACATTTTGGCTGAATCTATACTCGTTAAATAAATTTACTAGAGAAGACTAAATGCTTTTTCAGTGGTTGGACCCATGTGCACTCCAACCAATGCAAACACTGGTGTTACCTGTGTTTGTATTTCAGCCTTTAGGGTGAATGTGCAGGGTTATTGCCTTGTGGTTTTAGTTTGCAGTTCCTTGATGGCCAGCGAGGCTGAGATGTTCCTTATTTAAGAGCCAGTGAGATATGTTTTCACTGGAAGTGCTTGTTTAACTCTCTTTTCTTACTTTATCATCTGTCTTCTTACTGATTTGTAGTTCTTTATATTTCATATATAAAGCTTTTAAAAATTATATGTGTTATACATGTCTCTTCCTCAGTCTGTGGCTTGCTTTTCTATGTTTTAATGGTATCTTGGCTAAGCACAAGTTCTTTATTTTAAAGCATTGCAATGTATCATTCATTTCCTTTTTGGTTAGTGTTTTTCGTCATTATAAAAAACACATTTCCTATCCAAGTTCAAAAAGATATTTGCATGTAATCTATTCTAAAGACATTACTGTTTGCACTTTCATATTAAGATCCATGATCCATCGGAAATTGATTCTGAATTGTGATGTGGCATAGGGATCCATTTTTTCCAGTTGGGTATCCAAGCGACCCAGCACTATCTTTTCAAAACAATTTTCTTTGTCATTGCAAAGTATAAACCTTATCATTAATCTATTAAGTATAGATTCAGTTTTGGACTCTGTTTATCCCAGGGTCTAATTGTATATATTACCATCAATACCACAGTGCATTAGTTAAAATTTCATCAATACTATTGTCATCTGATAAGAGCAATTCTTTCAACTTTGTTCTTCTTGGAAACTCTTTCACTATTTATGGTCCCTGGCAACCCTAATAAGTTTTAAAATTGCCCTGTCAAACTTTGCCAATAATTTTAGGGCTAAATTGATTAAATCTATAAATCTTCTATTAATTTTTGGAATATACTATTTACATTATTGAACCTTCTCATCTCTGATGGTATATCTCATTTTTCTTGGCTTTCTATTGCTTTTACAAATGTTTTGTAATGTTCTTCTAGATGTCTTACGTGTACTTTAGTAGATTTATTCTGGGACTCTGTATGTTCTTACTTTATCATCAATGATACTTTGAAACTTTTACAATTTGATTTTATTTACTTTTAAATATGTATTTATTAATTGCTTATCTATTTTTTTAATTCATTGACATTTTATCCAGGAATCTTATCAAATTTACCTTAAAATTCCATTGGTCTAGCCATATTCATTTGAATTTCCTACACACTCAATCTGTCATGTATAAATAATTACAATTTTTTTCTAATTTGTATGTCTTTCACTTCTTGCTTTTGAGTTACTGCACTGGCTGGTACCATCCAGGACAGCAGCAAATAGAAACGGTGAAAACATATGCTGTTCCTAATCCTAGAGGATGCATTTTTGATACAACACAAAAATTATATTTGTTACAGATCTTCTTAAAGATACATTTTGTCAAAAACAAAAAAAGATAGAAGACTCAGGAAGATGGCGACCGGGTGAGCAGCAAGGGAGCGAACCTCCTTAATAAACACCACCAGCTCGAGACAGACTTGGTGAGCGAGAATGCCGGAACCTCGGCTGGGAAGTTTAAACTGGGCGTATTTCTCTGAGATGCCGGGGGAGATGTGGTAGGGCGGACCAGGCTGCCGGGGCGAGACGTGGGAAAGTCCCAGA
>PVLD010022650.1:0-28906 GCA_004027595.1 Dinomys branickii
CCCTTCCCTTCCCTTCCCTTCCCTTCCCTTCCCTTCCCTTTCTTTCTTTCTTTCTTTCTTTCTTTCTTTCTTTCTTTCTTTCTTTCTTTCTTTCTTTCTCCACTTCCTCCTCCTTCTCCTTCTCCTTCTCCAACTCTCTCTCTCTCTCTTGTCCAGACTGGAAATTTAGTGATTTTGTTAAACCCTGTTTCAAAATTAAAAAGTAAAGGAGGGCTAGGGATATAGCTCAGTGCAAAGGCCCTGGGTTCAACCTCCAGCACCAAAAATCCACAAAAAAAACCCAGCAAAAAGCACAACAACAACAACAACAACAACAACAACAACCCTCCCTGACATCTAGTGAAATCTGCAGGGCCTTAATGGCCAAACCCAGCTTCCTCTTTCCACTCTGTGGCATGGAAAATGTCCCCAGTCAGACAACACTCTTGATCAAATGGACCAAGCATGGTTCCTGTTTATCCCTAAGCAGCAGGCCAGCTCCCTGCTGGCTCTTGAATTATTCAAACTGCCAATCATGGCATCCTACGGGCACCAGGGGCCACCACACTGTCTTGTTCCAACTACCTCTGCATCCCACAGGCCCTGGGTGCTCATGCTGCTCCTGAGTCTTCCATTCCTGCATGTCCCAGCACAGCATCTCCTCCTTCCTGGACGGTGAGAATGTGTGACCTATCGACTGCTGATCTCATCTATCCAGGGATGGGTGCTGTGTGGGCAGCTGTCTGCACCCCTATAAGTAGACAATCTCCCATGCACCTGTGTGGTGGAGGGCAGACAGCTGAGACAGGGAGTGTTCAAGTCCCTGCCTCTCCCCTGCCACCCCACCCATGCATTCCTAATGGATGTGACTTGCTCTTGTCAGAGACCTGTGTCCACAGGCATGTGTGTTAGTGGGAGTGAGAGCAGCCGGCCTGTGCAGGGTGTGTGAGTGGAGTTAAACATCTCAAACAAAAGGGAATGAGCTATCGCTACTCGGAGAAGCTTGGCGGCCTCTGAAGGCATTATGTGGAGTGACAAATGCTACATGTGGTGCAATTTCACGTACATAACAGCTGTAAAGTGACAAAACTATGGAGGTGGAGGGCAGATTAGTGGTTGCTGGGGTTCGGGGAGGAAGCTGGTGATTTCCTGTGGGATGGAGCTCTTTTGTGGAAATGGAACAGTTCTGTATTTTGATTGTGGTTAGTCGTTTCTTTCCTATCTTTTTTTTTTTTTTTTTTTTTTTTGGTACTGCCGGCGATTGAACCCAGAACCTTGTGCATGCTGGGCAAGCACTCTGTGACTGAGCTGCACCCCTGGCCCCTCTTTGGATATGACTTGTTATACAGATCTATATGCCTGTGATAACAATAATATATACCACATGCACCCAAGCCCCAAGATAAAATTTCAGGTCCACACAGTAATTTAGGATACATAGTTGATTGAAAACTGTATCAGCAGTCAGATTGCTTCTAGCATTGCAGTGGCCCTGCACTTTTATAAGGAGCAGAGAAGTCTGTGCAATTTCCCTGAGTCTGAAAGGGCCCCAGAGCTCCTTTGGTGAAGGCTGGGTCCCCATGTGTTCATATTCAGAGGGGAACCTTCGGGGGTGATTGGACTAGAAAGCTCTGAGCTCAGGAAAGGATCAGTGGGCTTTGGTAGTGGTGGGAACCTTAGGAGGTGGGCCTGGTTGGAGGGAGGGAGTCATTGCAGGTGGTCCTGGAAGGGATTTTTTTTGTCCCTTCCTGGCTGTCATAGGCTGAGGGCTTCCTTTCCTCCATGCTGTTGGCACCATGATGTTTGTGTATATTTCTACTTCCTTTGGACTCCAATCAACAGAGCCTGCTGACCTCTGAAGCTGTGAGGCCAGGTAAATATTTTGTCCTTTAAACTGATTTCTCTAACTTGTTTTGTCACAATGATGAGAACGTGACTAACACAATTGCCAGTCAACAAATATTTATCGAGTAGTGAGGTGTGGCTGTGGGTTCATAGCTCCTTGCTGTCATGTTTTGTGATGCCAAGGCCTCACGCATGCTAGGCAAATGCTCTCCAACTGTGCTACGTCCTTAGCCCTTAAAAATTTTTTTTATTTTGAGAAAAATTCTCACTAAGTTACCTAGGCTGGACTCAAATTTGGGGTCCTCCTGCCTTAGCTTTCTAACTAGCTGGGATTATAGGCCTCCACCAACATGTCTGGCAGCCACTACCTACTCTGTATATGTCAGTGGCTTCTCACTGTCAACAGCTTGGACCATGGCTGCAGGCATCTGCCCCAGTCACATAGGGACCGGCTAGATATGTGTGTATGTGTGTACACACTAAAGTCTCAAAATTCTCTTCTAGAACATTCCCCAGTGACCTCCCTTCCTCCTATTGGGCCTCTTGATCTCATAGAAGAATAGAGCAAGAGTAGTGGTCAGACAAGGCGAGAGGGAGGGTTATGAAGGAGGGCAGTCCTGGGGACCAAATGTCAGTCAGCTAGGAGGCATAAGGTCTCGCCCCTCCCTCCCCTCCCCTGTCTGTCCTGTTCTATTGTGAAACTTCTAAGAAACTGGAGAGACCAGGAGGGAGTTTTCAGGACTTTAATGGTACACCGTCCCAGTCACTAGAAATGCTCAAAACTAGCCTGAGCCCCGAACCAAGGAGAGGTACAAGCCAGTAGAGGTAGAAACAAAGGCAGTCATCTTAGCAGCGAACCCTGATTTAGCCTTGAAAGGAAACACATCCTGTGTGTCTCAGGGTGCTGTGCAGCTTGTTAATTTTGTTAACATTTGTTAATTTTATCAGTGTTTCTACCCAGTATTGCCCCTCTAAGGGGAGAAACTCCCATGAGCAAACTGCCTTAAGAGTCTTCCTCATCTGTGAGAAAGTGCAAGTCCGCATTCCTGAGGGAGGGGTTGCCTGAGGAGTTGCTAGCCAGAGCTGGGAAGATTTCACAGAGGGAGAAAAAGGTTAGGTTTGTTTCTGAGTTCTGCTTATTCCCTCCCCTCCTTTCTTTCCTTCCCTCCCCTCTCCTCCCCCTCACTTCCCCTCCTCTCCCACTCTTTGGAGATTGAGCCTATGGCCTTTGTACTGCCCTACAACCCCAACCCTCTTTTGAGACAAGGTCTCCTTAAATTGCCCAGGCTGGCCTCAAACTTTCCGTCCTCCTGCCTCAGCCTCCTGGAGTGCTGAAATTACAGGTGTGCACCCACCATACCCAGGTAAGTTCTTCTGATCTACAGCACAGTATAGTGATGATAGTCACAAGAGGCTTGTTAAGGGGCTGGGGATATAGCTCAGTGGAATAAGCGCTTGCCTAGCAAGCACAGGGTCCTGAGTTCGATCCCCAGTACCGCAAAAAAAAAAAAAAATTAAAAAAAAAACAAGAGACTTGTTAAATATCTTATAAAGAGCTAGAAGAGAGAAGTTTGCAGGTCCCAAATATAAAAACATAAAATGTTGGAGCAGAAGGAGATGCTAATTACTCTGACTTGGTCATTACACATTATATACATTTCACATTGTCATGCTGCAGCCTGTAGATAAGCATGGTCATTATGTGTTGTTCAGAAATAAATCAAGAAACATGTCCTTGTGTTGCTAGGCCCTTGAAGGGAAAAAGCTAAACTTTAAAATTTATAAAGCATATTGTTATTTAGGGTAGTGGTTCTCACGGTAGAGCCTCGAGGGGCTGGGGATATAGCTCAGTGGAATAAGCGCCTGCCTAGCAAGCGCAGGGTCCTGAGTTCGATCCCCAGTACCGCAAAAAAAAAAAAAAAAAAAAAAGCAAGGTAGAGCCTCGAGATGCCTTTACATTCTTAAAATTATTGAGGATCTTAAAGAGCTTTTGTTTATGTGAGTTTACACTTGTCAGTATTTACTATTTTAAAATTAAAGCAGAAAATTTACAATATGAATTTAAATTAAAATCACATATAATTCATTTTGCATATGAACACAATTCATATTTCATTACGTTTTCCAAAACAAGAAAAGTAGTATAGTGAGAATGTTGGCTTTGCTTTTGTATTTGCAGACGTCTGTGCTGCTTGGTGTAACAGGAGATAGCTGTTCTCAGAGTGGGCGCTACATACTCTGTATTGGGCTGTTACTGTAGTAGAAGTCTATTAGGTCTACAGACCTGTGGTTGTCCTGGGTTCCATCCCACCAAAAAAAAGTACCTGAAAGGATACTTGAGTGGGGATTCACACAGTATACTTAGAATACTTAGATGTAGAGATAGTCAGAGAACATACTTCAGAGGTGATAAATCATAAGGCAGCCAGCCTCGCCCCCCACGTGGGCAAACTTTAACTCTCAATATTTCTCTCCTTCCCTTACCTGTTCCACTTCAGTTCCCCTCGGCCACAAAAGCTATCCCCGCCCTCATTCGCTCTGGCAGTTCACCTGCTCGCGTCATTCTGACCTGGGCAACTCCTGCCGTTTGGCTCTTCTGGCCTGGATGCCCTCCCTGCCGCTAGGGGCTTGGGCTGTTCTGGCTCAGGGTCATCTCCTCACCCCACCCCACCCCCGCCAGAAAAGAGCTTAAAGGCCCACGCTTTCCTCAGCTCAGGGGCTACCTTGGTCTGCTAGGTAGCCTGCTACTCTGTCCCTCCCCCAATAAAGACTTCTCTCGTGTCAGAAAGTCTGGTCTGGTTCCATGTGGGGTCTCGGTTTCTATCAAGAGGGTCTTAGTTCGGGAAGACAGTTTCCAGCTTTTGGGTCCCGAAGATTCTTTCCAGGTTCTTGATGTGAACAAAGAATTGGACAAGACATGCAGAAAAGGTAGAGAGAATTAAAATTTATTTAAGGTAGAAAAGAAATACATGTTGAGTGACAGCGGCTGCTGAGCAGGTTCTCAGCACAGGTGGATGGTGGGCTCTTGGTGGTACTTCCGGTTCCTGGAGTACTGCACTCACCTGCAACAAGACATTTGGGATGATTGTCCTATCAGAAGCTCTCAGCCTGATGTCACATCCATGATGTCCTATCAAAGGCCCGCTTGGTTTCCCTCCAGATATCAATGAAGAATTGAAGGTGGCACTTTCTGGTTGGTCCCTTGTGCTCCTGCAGAGGACTGTAGCATAACTCTGACTGGGGTCTCTACAGGGTCTAGGAACTTGCTTAATTATCCCAGATTCTGTGTTTTGCCATATGTATTTTGTGTCTTGACAGGTGACTGACAGTTCATGTGATTGACAGGTCACGCCCACTTGCTTGAATGCCCCCCCCCAGGTGGGAAGGAAAAACACCTTTGAAACGACATTTTCTTGACATGTAATCTGGTTAGGTTGTGTCCTGAAAGCTGTCCGGCCTGCCAGCAGGATGGCAAAGGTCCTGGAGCGGGTGGGGTCCGGCACTTTGTCCTCAGCTGGCTGTCGTGCCTGTGACAAATGTGGGCGTGGCTGTTGTTTGGTGTCACTTGGACCCCTCCGATCCCTTCACTACCTCTGGGCTTTGCTGATCCCGTTACCATCCAGGTGCTGGATGGATCTATCTCAGCATTTCCTCAGGATGTGGGGACCTCCCTGCCTAGAGCAGGATCCTCCTCCTTGAGGGCAGTGCTAGGGTTGGAATATGAGTAATGTCCCTTAAAGGTCTATATGTAAAGGTCTCCAGGACAGTATGCTATTGGGAGGTGCTGTGTACCTTTAAGGGGTAGAGCCTAGAGGGAGGCTTTCGGTCATTGGGGGTGTGTCCTCAAAGGGGTTATTCGGCCCCACCCAGAGGCTCTCCTTGCTTCCTGCCTTAAGATATGAGCTCTTGCTCTGTGCACGTTCCCTCCCATCTGCTGCCCTCATCAGAGACCAGTCCAGTGGGGCCACCTGATTTTGGACTTGGATCTTCAAACTAGAAATGAAATAAACCTTCTCTTTATGAATTAATGCTTCACGCATTTTGCTGTAGTAACATAGAGCTAACCAATGCAGGCCCTGTAACTCATGGCCAGCTCCTTTGTTCAGGATGGGATGCATGACTTTGAATAATATCAGTGTAGTGAAGCTGGGCATGTGTTCCTCAGACTCCCCACCCTGTCTGATTCTGGGTTAGTGATGGATACAGAGTGCTCAGCATGAGTTTGGGAAAGTGGATGTGAAGCAGTGACCATGGTCTTCTTTTTCCTTTAGAGTGCTAGGCACAGAAGCGCGTGTTCAGACAAGCTGGCTTTTCTTCAACTCCTGCCAGACCTCATCTATCCCTTCCTTAGAACTGGGCCAAGAGACCAGGTAGCACCAAGGTGCAGGACACAGCTTCCCCTGCAGGTCAACAATGACATTGAGCTTTCAGGGACTGGTTGTATTCAGGTTGCTGTTCACCTTCTATGGGTTGACCTCCTGTTACCGCTTGAATTCAGTGAAATCATGACGTTTTCATATACAGTATTTGGGAAAATACAAAGTCAATAGAAGATATCGCTGAAAGCTCCTATAAATAAGGCAAAGGTCACAGGGCAAAGGTCACAGCAAGGCAGGTGGTGGGAGGCAAACGACATCCTGTTTTCCCATGGAGACAGATAAACAGCAGCATGAACACACACTTGGAGTGTGCGTATCTGATTCACAACTCCAAAAATAAACCTTAAGACTCTGTATGGAGAGAGTATAAATATAGCAATATTAGCTCTGAGTGGCAGCTCAATTAGAGGACACAGAGATGATTTTGAAGGTCTGCATGCAAGGCATTGTGAGTAGCTATAAAAATATTTGATGTTTACATCTCAAGGAGGGGAAGAAAATGAAGAGGCAGTTCATGTTCTGATTGTGCTGTCTCTGGCTGCCCTGCCCCCTCCAACCTCTGCCATGACCTCTAAGGCTGTTTTCCAGCCAGAGCCACAACCTGCCCTCATTTGCTATGGTCCTTTCCCTGGCCTTTGAGAAGCATATTGTGATCTACACATCAGGCCAGATGTTCTGAGGAGCTAAGTCTGTCTGTGAGGGGTCATCAACCAGCGACCACAGGTGGAGGACCCAGACCCCCGTTCCCTCCCTGTTGGGTGGACCGTTTCAAGGTCTGTATCCGGTGCTGCCTCCCAAGGCCCCTGGCAGACTGAGCTCTGGGTGCGCACGGTGGTAGCTTGCTTGATCCTGACTGCTTTCGTTCCCTGTCTTACCCTCTATTCTCCCACTGGTCTCTGGAGAGGACTCACAAATACTTTTCACTTGAATCAGGTACAGTATTCAGGTTTGCTTCTGAGTGAACCCAAACTAACACACATTTCTCCTCCTGTGTATGTGTGTGTGTGTGTGTGTGTGTGTATTTTTTTTTTTAACCAGGAATTGAACTCAGGACCTTGCGCTTGCCGGGCAGGTGCTTGTGCCACTGAGCTATATCCCCAGCCCTGTATATATTTTTCTAAGGATAATAAGTTTTTATACTTTTTGTACAATATTTCATGCTTTTCAAGGTACTTTAACCCACAATGAAATATTACTCAACAATGAAAAAGAATAAAATACAGACACAACATGGGTGAATCTCAGCTGCTTTATTCTCAGTGAAAGAGACCAGACCCCCAATGGGTATGAATTGTATAGAATCGTCCCTCAGGATCTGTGGAGGTTTGGTTCCTGGACCCCATGAATACCAGAATCCTTGGATGCACATACCTCTTTAATAAGATGGTGTACCATTTACATAAAAATTATGCTCATCTTTTGTATATTCGGAATCATCTCTAGGTAACTTATGATACCAAACATAATGTAAGTGCTAGGTAAACAATTATTATACTCCATTGTTTAGGCAATCATGGCAAGAGAAATGTAATTAAAATGTAATTAGGAAAGATTTATGATCTAAGGTTGGTTAAGTTTGTATGTGTGTGTGTTAGTCCTGGGGCCACCTACCCCTGGGCATGGACCAGTGCTGGTCATGGCCTGTTAGGAACTGGGCTGCATGGCAGGAGGTGAGCAGCAGGTGGGCAGGTGAATGAAGCGTCATCTCCGTTCCCAGTCAGTCCCATTGGTTATGACTACCTGAGCTCCACTGCGTGTCAGATCAGCACAACATTCAATTCTCATAGGAGCACAGATCCTACTATGAAGTGCACAAGTATGGGATCCTGACTTTGAGCTCCTTAAAATCATCCTGAACCCAACACAGCCCCCATCCATGGAAAAACTGTCTTCCATGAAGCCAAAAAAGGTTGAGGACTCCAATTCTGTTTTCTGTCACTATAAGAAACAACCTGAGATAATTGACTTGTAGAAGCTGGTTTGGGCTCACAGTCATGGAGGTCTCATCTGTGATGGATTGGTCGGTGGCTTGGGGGGCCATAGCAGCACCTTATATGTGTGGTGGAGCAACATCACTTACATTGTGAGTCAGGAGCAAAAAGGAAGAGGAAGTGTTTGGGGGTTACACAATCCCCTTCAAGGCCACACCCCCAGTGACCTCACTTCCTCCCATTAGGGCCCGCCTCTTCAAGGTTCCACAACCTCCCAATAGTGTGGCTCTGGACACTAAGCCTCTTGTGCTGAGGCTTTTTGGGAGACATTTCAGATCCGGTGATAGCAGTGTGGAAACCATAGATATGAGGGTTGAAAGGACATCCATCCATGTGGCTTTCTGGGGGAGGAAAAACTCTAGGGATAGATAATGAATGAATGCTGTCAGCTGAGGGTGAAAGGCCCAACTGGTGCCCTGGTATTTTGGTGATAGTTACACAACTTAATGCTTTGTAAACACATATAGAACTGTACAATAGGTTTTTTTTAGCCTCAAGTGCCATTAAATTCTTTTCCAAAGTTTCCAGAACAAAACGTACAGCTCAGTGCTATTGTTGTAAGATCTACAGGGTAAATTTCATCTTATGAAGTCAACTCGAGAGCACCTCCTCAAACCCCCATGGAACCATGAATAACGTTAAAGAATACCTGAAGAAAAGGTTACACCCTGATACTCATGACATAGGATTTTCTCTAACTCATGAATGAGGGAAACATCGAGTGCGAGTTCAGAGGACAACTCAATAGTAGACACAGTTACAGGTCAGAAATACTAGGGTAGGTGTAGCTCAGTGGTAGAGCAATTTCTCTCCATGTCCTGCACACGCCACGAACACAAAAGGGAAAACTGAAGTTACAGTCTAAATTGGTCTCTTCCACTGTGGTAGAGGCAAGTGGAGTGAATTTCTGGTGGACATTACGGCTTTTACATGTATATGGAAAAGAATTGCAGATGTTCTGCAATATATAATGGCATTTCATTCTGATAAACTAAAATGGAAAAATTGTAAGTCAAACCATTGCATAAGTCAGGGGACCATGCGGGGCTTGCATTATTGTTAGGTATCAAGAATTTCAGAATTGTAAAATAGCTCAAAGTGAGAGAAAGACTAGAGTTAGGTAGCTTAGAGGATTAACTTCTAGCCTAGGGTTTAGGAAGCATTCTTGTTAAAGATTGGGTAGTATATTAGGCTGTGCAGCCATATGGTTTCTTTGATGGTTAATCTTGCTTGTCAACTTGGTTGGCTTGAGAGGCATCTAGGAGATTAGAGAAGCACACCTCTGGAGATGCCCGGGTGGGTCCTGGGCTGTGACCTTGGGGACTATATCTGGTCATTGGCACCTTCGTCTGGGGCTCCTCCCCTGCTTTCTGCTCTTCAGGTGCCATGAGGTGAGCATCTCTGCTGTACCATGCCCTTGCTCCTGCTTCATAGCAAACTGACTATGGACAGAACCCCGCAAACCGTGAGCCCAAATCCACCTTTTCTTCTTTAAGTTGTGTATGTTAGGTTGTTTTGCACAGCAACAGAAAATCTGACTGATACAGTCTCAAGGACAACAATTCAGCTTGGCCATTACAGCCTGAAAGCAGCTGTATGTGATATAAATAAATGACTGGATTTGGCCTGTGGTTGCAGTTTGACAATCCCTGCCGTAGACAGACAGGACATAGGTTTTCACGGAAGCAAATATTTTTCCCTGAAATAAAGCAGTGCTCAGAAAGTGTTTTTCTTTTTTTCTATGTTGAAGACTGAATTTAGGGCCTTCACACTGAGTTGTATGTCTAGTTTTTTTTATTATTTTGAGACTGTATTGGTACATTGCTCAAACTAGAATCCAACTTGCAATCCTTCTGGCTCAGCCTCCTGAGCTGCTGAGATTAGAGGCATGCAGCACTGTGCCTGGATTGCCCAGAAGTTTTTAAAAATAAAAATTAAACATCATCTTAATAATTATTTTATTATTGTCTCTTGCAGTGCTGGGAATGCACATGCTAGGCAAGGACTCTACCACTGAGCCACACCCCCCAGCCAAGCTCATTTGAATAATTATGAATGGTACACCAATCAGATTGATTCCCAATGAATGACTTCGTGGTAACTTACTGGATTTAGAGCTGGGATGGAAATCCAGTAGAGGTCATAGGGGAATTCTGGTCAGCTTTACTTTCAAAGTCTCAGGCTATTATATGGTCAGGGGACAGCCAATACCGCCCACAGCCAAACCTGTATGGACCACAAACCCTAAAATGTTTACTGTGTGGTCTTTTGTAGAAAAATTTGCAACCATCCACTTTAAGGATTAGAAACAAGGACACTTATTTTGCCCCTCCCTTGCTGTGTGACTTCAGGCCACTTAACTTAATTTCTCTGTGCTTCCATTTTCACATATGTGAAATGGAGATATTAATGGTGCTGATAAGGCTGTGGTGAGAGTGAACCTTTGGGGAAAGTACCCAGGATAAAATAATTTTTCAATAAGTGCTGTAGAGCCAGGTGTGGTGGGGCATGCCTATAATCTCAGCACTTGGGAGGCTGAGGCAGGAAGACTGTCGTGAGTTCAAGTCTGGCTTGGGCTACGTAGTAAGTTTAAGATCAGCCTGAATTTCAGAGGAAGACACTATCTCAAGGAGCAAACAAAATGAAACAAACAATAAGTGCTAGAGAGCAGATGAAGGAAGCAGAAAAGAGGAATGAGGAGCGGGAGACTGGCTACTGCTAGGGCTTGCCATGAGCCTGCCTCTTGTGCTCTGCCTTTTCAAATATGCCCCTGACCGCTTGTTTCTGCCCTTATGACATGGTGCTAGTCCCTCACAACTGGACTACCAGATCTGTGAGCCTCTTTTATTTAAAAATAAATTTGTCCAAGTCAGGTATTTTGTTATAGACACCAACAATAGATGAAGGCTGTTAGCTAGCATCCCTGCTTCTGTAGAGGTGGACTTTTCTTTGTGTTCCTGTGTTTTCTTCTTCTGTCACTATAACAAAATACTGATGTGATTAACTCATAAAGAGAAAAGGTTTATTTCAACTCACATTTTTGGAAGTTTCAGTCCAGGGTTGGTTGGCCCAATTATCTTGGGCCCCAGCAAGAAGGCCGTGTCATGGAAGGAGCGAGTAGGGGAGGAAAGCTATTCGCCTCATGACCTGGAAGCAATAGCTGCCTCCCGTGGGTCCTCCTAGGGCGTAAAGCTTCTCCGGAGCCCCGCCCCTTGGAGCTCCACCTCCTCCCCACAGCGCCACCTGCTGGCCTTCTGGGGAAGTTCAAGCCCACCCTAAACTATCTGGAGTCCTCACACTTGGGAGTTCTCATGCATCATTTGTTTGTCCCGCTTATTTCTTGTGCTGGTGACGGAACCAAGGGCCTTGAATATCTAGGCAAGCACCTGCCACTGAGTCGCATCCTGGGCCCGGTCTCACATCTTTTGAGACACTGTAAAATGCTTCCTTATTTCATAACACTTTATCAAGATTATTCACCCATTCATGACATAGCCCATTTTATAGTGAGGAGACTGAGGCCCAGGTAAGTAACCATTACGGGTTGAGTTGTGTCCCCTAAAGTTCATATATTGAAGTCCTACCTCCCAGTTCTCCAGAATGTGATCTTAATTGCACATAGGCGTCATTGTAGGTGTAATTAGTTAAAATGAGGTCACTAGAGTGACCTCGTCTTAGTCCGTGCAGGTTGATATGACTACATAGCAGAAGTTGGGTCCATTTTTATTCTCTATGGTATTAGAACTTGTGGCCTTTGCACCAAGCTATACCCCCATACCTTTAATTTTTTATTTTTTATTTTTTTATTTTAGAGACAATGTCTGAGTCATGAAGTTGCCCAGGCTGGGTAGAACTTACGATCTTTCTGCCTAAGCCTCCCCGAGAGCTGGATGACAGGTGTGCACCACCACACCCAACAAGACTGAGTAATTTATAAATGATAGCAACTCACTTCTCACAGTTCTGAAGCCTGGGAGGGTCAAGATCAAGGGCCTGGCAGATTCAGTGGCTGGTGAAAGTCTCTACCGCTGCTTCCACAACGATGCCCTGACTTGAGGCACACATTTCCAACTGCCTTTGTAAGGGTACAAGTGTCATTCACGAGGCCGGAGCCCTCCTGACTTCGGCGCCTTCTCAAGGCGTGGCTTTGACGCTGGTCATGTTGTGTCTTAGGTGTGAACACGGGAGTTTTGGGAGAACGCACCCACTCCAGCCACTGCAGGCCCTAGCGTAACAGGACAGGTGTCCTGAGAAAGAAAACTTGGGTTGCATTGCAGCTCGGTGGTAGAGGTCTTGCATGGCACGTGCAAAGCCCTGGGTTCTGTCCTCAGCACTGACAACGAAAGGAAACATAAGGGAAAATTTGGATGAGGGCTGAACACACACAAACAACTCTGGGATCACAAAGCCACCACTGACAGGCCAAGGAGAAAGGCCAGAGGCGGACCCTTCCCTGGTGAGCTGTGGCAGAACCAGTCATGGCGCGCCTCCTCCCTCAGCCATCCAAGTGCTGGGATTACAGCCTCTTTTGATTTTTAGAAAATTTATTATTTTTTTTTATTTTAAAAGTAAAAGAACAAAAACATTAGCAAACAGACATAAAGTAGCACAAGAACAATACAAAAAATGAATTAGAGATGAGGTGATGGAATTAACAGTGGTTATTGTATTACATACTGACAACTTCAAAATGTATGTTCAGGATAAAGCATACAGACATACAAGATTGATGGAACAACTATTGTCTCATGTCGCTTTATTGTAAGGAAAAGTCAATGATTAGTTGTTTGATCTTTTGGTTTTAAATGATTAGTTCACACAGGTGAGGAGGAAGTTGTGGTGCTGGGGATGGACGCCAGGACCTCCCATGTGCTAAGCAAGTGCTGGCCACCAAGCCCCTCCCCGGCCCTATCCCACCTCTTGTTTCTTCTTTTCCTGTCCTAACTGCCCTTTCCTCTGTCACCAGGTAATTGGACTTTGCCTCGAATGTACAAGCAGCGATTTTCTTGCCTGGGCACATGGCAGAAATGTTCACTGTGCCTTGGTGTCCTATTTCCTGGCACGCTTTGTGTTGCCCTCAGGGAGAGAGCTCTGTCGCTGTGGAGGGCTTAGAGGCTCTTCTAGTGGCTTGCCCTTTTGGCCGAGAGGAACATGATCGGGACAACAGACTGTACAGTGATGTCCCTCTGGCTCAAAAGCAAATGTCGTCAGGGGTGTGCATACGTGTATAGTGGAGTTACCCTTGAGACTTATGTGGGTGGTAGAAGTTTCCCAGAGAATACGTTTTCCTTTTTTTTTTTTTCTATTTCTTTTGGTAGCAGAGAAGAAAAAAACCAAAGAAACAAATCAGCCACAAGCAGGCTCCTAAGAAAACACAACCCAAAGTGCAGGGACTCGGGAACACTCCTGAGACCGTGGTGACCAAGCACCGGTGAAAGAAGAATTGCTGGAGTCCACTTTCACACCCACGTCCTTCTCTCCCCTGCCTGCCCTGTGCCTTGGGCAGCTGACCCGGAAGATAGCATCTGGGCCTGGACGTGCCCTGACTTCCGGTCTGGTCAGCCAGGGTAGGCGCACACGGGGGAGTGAGTTTATCTGTTTGTTTGTTTATTTAGGAGAATTTCCGGAAGAGTTTATTAGTACCAGCTCAGAGGTGCAGGATTTTGCTTTTCCTTTTTTTTTTTTTTAACTATTTTGTATCGCCATATGTTTGCGATATATAATAATTGCACCCCTCTGGGGTAAGTGGTGCACAGACAGATCACACCTTAATCATCTTTACTTCCCTCTCCTCCCCTCCTGACTCCCCCATCCCTGTGCTGTTCCATTCTCTAAAGTCTGTCTCCCCATCTCCTGTCATCTATCTGTTATTCTGCTCTTCAAATTATGTATCTTTGAGAATCCATGTGATACTTCAGCTCGTGTGTCCGACTTACTTAACTTCACATTGTGGTCTCAAGGTATATCCGTTTTCCTACAGCTAAGGCGAGTCTGTCCTTCTTTATGCAGAGTAGTGCTCCATGGCATACAAATGCCACATTTTCTTTATCCACTCATCCGCTCATGGACAGATGGGCTGCTTCCAAGGCAGCTCTGATGAGCTGTGCTGCGGGGAACATGAGAATTTAGATTGAAAATTATTTTTCCTGCTTCCTGTCTTCCAGTTGCCCCAGGTCATGTGCAGCTTTCCGCTGGAGGCCCTGCCTCCTGCAGGCTGCCCTCTCTGAACGTCCTCCCTGTGTGTGCAAACTCTGGGAACTTCCTCTCTTCTCTTCCCGTTCAGGTTTGGGAGATGATAACTCCTTGTTGTTGTTGTAACACCTCTTGTTAACACCCGACTGACCCAGCCCTTGCTGTCAATATTCTATTAAACACCTTGAATCACGTGGGTGAGGTGCTCCGTTTCTGCGAGTCCCCGATGAACATCACTGGTATGGTAGCAGCCATGACTAGGACTTCTGGAGCACGCGGGGTGTGTCAGGCGCTGTGCTTTATGGGCGTCACCTTCTCCCAAGCCTGTGGTGGGAATGTGGACACCATCATGTGCATTTTGCTGATGAAGTTGAGGCGCAGAGCAACGAAGTAGACTCTAAAAAGTCACATAGAGATTTTAAGGAGGATGCAAAGACTCCAAGGCAAGCCACCCAGCCTCAGGGGTTTAGCTATTTCCTATTGCTCTGGGCTTTCCCAAGAGACGTGGATTGGGATGGCAGCGATGATCGTGGCGGTAGCAATGAAGGTGACGGTGATGGCGGTGGCGGTGGGGGCGGTGGTGATGACAGTGATGGTGGTGATGGTGGATGGTGGCATTGATGCTAGCGGAAGCCAATACACCATACGTACGTGATGCCTCTGGGGTGTGGTTGGGTGTGAATCAAGGGTGCGCTGGCTATATCAAGCTCAGAAGTTTGCAGAGTGAATGGGCTCTCACAGAGTCTTTGAGTTCCCCGGATGGGGACTTTGAAGTGGGACATTCTGAGACCAGAATCTCCTCTGGAAACACCTTCACAGACAGCCACACCTCATGTGTCACCAGCCATCGGGGCCTCTCAGTCCAGGCAAGGTGACACCTGACATGTGCCATCCCAGCTGCACTAGAGGCTAGTCTAAGCACAGTGCCTTAAGCAACGTCATTTGTCCCCATGCACCTGTGGTCAGTGGGGGTGGGCTGATCCGGGTGGGACTTGGCTGGGTGACTTTGCTGCACATCTCTCTTCTGGCTCCCTGGTCCTTATGGTGAAGGCAAAGGCAGAAGAGGGTGATGGAAATCTAAGCTGTTTCAGAGGCTCAGGCTTTAAATTGGCTCACTGCCATTTCTGCCCACAGCAGCCTGACAGAAACAAGTTATGTGGCCAAGTTCAAAGCCAACAGTGGGCAGTGCATGCCTCCCCAAGGAGAGCGTGGCAGACACATGCAGACAGGAAGTCGTGAGTAATTGGGGCCAATGATTCAGTCTATTCATGGTCACAAACACTTATGAACGCCACAAGCCTTCAAAAGATGGCTGACTCAGGCTGGTCTCATTCGCACCAAAAAAAAAAAAGCGGGACTTTTTGACATTTTCAAAGAACTTGTAAGGAAACTAGGATGGCTATTTGTGTCCCTTATAAAGTGACTCACATAAGTCATGTGATTTAAAAATAGAAAAATTCAATGCTAATTGCACAGACTTATGGTTCCCTGTACAACAATAGTAACATATTGTATAGCATTTTAGACTTCACAATGCACCTCTTAGCCGCATCTTATTTTATACTCAAAACAATATTTCTCAAATTTTATTGTCCTAGTTTTACACAGGAAGAGGCACAGGCTGAAGGGACTTGCCCAGGGTCGCGCAGCTTACCAGAGAGAGCCTGGGGTATGTGACGAAGCACTGTAGGCGGAGCCCATGATAAATGTTCACAGAGCCTGCCGATCACCAAACTAACCCTGGGGGCTGGCTGAACTTGGAACCAGTTTTTACAGATAAAGTTGTATTGGCACACAGCTGCATTTGCAAAATATCATGGCTGCTTCTACAGGGGCAGAAAGGGAGAGGAAAGATAAACGTAAGTGATCTTCACTTTCAGTCACTTTGCATTCTCAGGGCTCTCTCCAGACCGCTGAATCAGGGGCTGCACTTCACCACGGAGAGACCATCCCAGCCCATCAGCAGGGCCTGCGTCCTTCCTGTCCCCTGACCTTCCCATCTCTTTAAAATAGAAACCTTCAGGCGTTCACAGATAGAGGGAAGACTGCAATAACCACCGGGTGACTCTCCGTGCCAGTCTTGCGCTGCTTCTTCAGGCAGCAGCTCACTGTGCTTTGTTCTTGACTCCCTCTCTCTTTGCTGTGGCAGGTTTTTCTTAAAAAATGGAGGTGAAATTCGCATAGCATAAAACTCACCATTTAAGTGTGTGATTCTGTGGTGTTTAGGATATTTGGTGTTGGGTAACAGTCACTACTCTTGAGTTTCAAAGCACTTACATCACCACAAGAGGAGACCCTATGCCCATTAGCAGTCACCTCTCCTACATAGCCACCTCTCCTCAGCCCCTCATAACTGCTAGTAGACTTTCTGTCTCCATGGATTTGCCTCTCCTGGATAGTTCCTACAAATAGAATCATGTAGTATAAAGCTTATATGTCTGGTGTCTTTTATTCAAGCTGAAACTTTTGAAGTCTATCCACATTGTATTGTGTACTTGTTCATTTTCCTGGCCATATAGTATTCCATTGTATAAATATACAGTACTATGGTTGTTATTTATCTATGTCCCATTGATTGATATTTGAGTTACGTCCTAGAGTTTTTCCAATATATATTTTATTAGTGAATATTGACTTTGACAAGACATTGGTCTTTACTGTGGCATTTTCATATATGCGTATTTTGATCATATCCATTTTCCCACTGCCTTCCCTTGTCCTCCCTTCCTCTATCCCCTTCCTCTTGTCCTACTTCCTCTTGAAGTTTTAAAAAAGCAATTCCAGACATCATGTTACTTCACCCATGAACACATCAGTATACCTCCCTAGCAGATGAGGACTTCTGCTGTTGTACTGGGCGTTGGACCCAGGGCCATGGCTCCATCCCAGCCCTTTTTATTTTTTATTTTGAGAAAGGATCTCTGTAAATTGCCCAGGCTGGACTTGAACTTGTGATGTTTCTGTCTCAGCCTCCCAGAGCCTGGCAAGGGCCTTCATTAACACACACACACACACACACACACACACACACACACACACACACACATACTCAAACTACCATGAACAGATCTTACAGAACCGACAGCAAGACAAAGTCCCATGGATGTGAGGGTGATCTGGCTGCCACATCTGTCACCCCACTGATCGCCAGGGTTGATTCGGTGATCTGGCTGGCTGGGCGGGTGACTCCTTCCTCCCTCAGCGCTCCATGTGGGTCCCTCCCGAAGCTGCATGCATGGTCGAAGAGGACGACCAGCCCTGATAGCGGAGGGCCTTCCTCGGTCAAGGGTGTAGGAGTAGCTGCGCTCCCCTGCTAGAGCCTCCAAACAAGCTCTCAAGACCAAGCCCCAACAGCCAGTCGAGTTCAGTTTTCCCTGACTGTTTAAACAAAGCTGGTTTTTTCCCCAAAGAAGGGAATTTTTGCCTTTTCTCCCTACCTTGGGAAAAAAATATAAGAGAATCCCAGTGCTGTGGGTATTGCTGACAGGGGAAGGCAGGCCCCTCCTGGTGAGCAGGAGGCCCTTGGAAAGAGCCCCAGCTAGGGGGCTGGAGGGGGCTGCAGGTGAATCACTGGAACCCCGGTTCTGGCCCCAGCATGGGGAAGAAGACCTGAGGTCGCCCTAGTTTTTGGAGTAAATTAACTCGAGCTGCCAAGGAACCTACAAAGGTAGTGTGTGGACTTGAACATCGCAGACTCAGTCTCCCCTGCCTGCCGTTTCTGTTGTAACCCCAGCGCCCTCTCTCCTGGGGAAGGTGGTCAGGTAAGAGGAAGCTGCTTCCAGAGGGATCCAGGCTGGCTCAGCGCGGGGGACAGCAGCTGCCCTTTAACTATCACCTTTTCCTTGACGGCATAAATAATTTCGCCTGTCCGGCCCGGGCATGTGGTTAAAATCTAAGCACAGCTGCCAGGCGCCCCCTCCCCGGGCCCCGGGAGGAGCAGGTGGCGGAGGGGGAATCTCCCCTCAGCACCTCGGTGCTCCCTCGGGTGAGGCGAAGTTCCCTGGGATCCGCGCTGTGCCCGGGGCTGGGGGGTCACCAGGCAGCGCTAAGTGACAGAGAAGACGTGCGCACCCGGAAGCAGGGCGGCTCACTCTGAGCTGTAGGTGCATCTGGGCGAAGCCTGGGCTGGGGAGCTGAGACGCTGTCCCCTCGCTGTCAGTCAGCGTGCGGGACCCCTCCCTCCCTCCCTCCCTTCCTCCCTTCCTCCCTCCCTTCCTCCCCCTCCCGACCCGCAGCCGGCTCCTGCCGCCTTGGAGAGGCCCCTGATCCCCGCGCGCTCCTCTCCCGCCCGGCTCCTGCCCCCGGCTGGACTTGTGCCATGGATCCGTGTCCTTGCGGTGGCAGGGAGTCCTGGCCATTGATGAGGGGCGGCCCTCGGGACCCCTGCAGGACCCTCTGTGTTGCCTGAGCCCGATGCCCGCTGAACGCAGGTGAGTGGACCTGGGGGCGTGGGGGGCAGGGACGCTAGGACTTGAATCTTCCTCACCTGTCTGTAAAGGCAGCAGAGCAACGATCTTCCTCAGCTCTGTGAATAACTGTTCTCTGAGGGTGGGCAGTTTAATACCATGTGTTACTCGAGTTTCTCTCCAAAACCTGCCCTTTCACAGTTTCTTTTAAAGTGTGCATGTGTTTGTGTGTGGGGGGGGCAGACACCCCATTCCCAGCTTATCCAGCCCATACTCGTTCCTCTTTAAAAATCCATTTTCTTGCACCCCCATCTGTCCTCTTCTTCTAGTGGCCAGGCCAGCCCCTTCGCCACCTGCCCCGGACACCTGACATTTCCCGGCAAGGACAGGGGCTGACCTCAGTTCAGGTCCAGTCCCTATCAAGTGGCTTTCTGCTTCAAGATGTGCCCAGACAGGACCGGGGATGTAGCTCAATGGCACAGCACCCACCTGGCAAGAGCAAGGTCCTGAGTTCGATTCCTGGTACCACACACACACACACACACACACACACACACACACATACACACACACAGATGTGTCTGGAGGCACTGACTCTTGGAGACGAGTGCAATCGGTCCACACTGTACACGGACGAAGAAGAATGGGAATCAGAAGAGAACCAGGCAGGCTGGGCAGGGCACAGGGGCGGGAGTCATGAGAGGCCAACCCGCGGCTCAGCTTTGGAGGGCCCCAGACAAAAGTTCCCGCCGCCCCAGTGGCTCGAGGCTGCTCCTGTGCTCAGCGAAGCGTGAGCTTGCTGGGAAAGGAGACGACAGATGGGCTGGGTGTGGAGGACAATGGCAGTGTCTTTGGAAACCACTTCCCCCGCTTAATATTTGATGGGTCCCCTCTCGGGAGAGACACTGGTGCCCTGCTGCCCGGCCACTTTCAGTTTTTTTTTTTTTTTTTTTTTGCGGTACTGGGGATCGAACTCAGGACCCTGCGCTTGTAGGCAAGCGCTTATTCCACTGAGCTATATCCCCAGCCCCAAAAATGCAGTCTTTTTTTTTTTTTTTTGGCGGTACTGGGGATTGAACTCAGGACCCTGCGCCTGCTAGGCAGGCGCTTATCCCACTGAGCTATATCCCCAGCCCTCACTTTCAGTTTGGATGGAGCTGTCTCTTGGTGGCTTTTGTCCCGAGGGGTGAGCCCAGAAGGAGCAAAATGGGCCCTGCATGGCGGGCGGCCACCTCCCCTCTGCGCCCTGCACCCTAGTCGCAAAGCCAGTGCTGCCCCACTGGCGTCTGCCTGGGCTCCTGACCTGCTCTGATGACTGGGCTTTGGGCCTTTCTTGTCCTGTCCTGGCCACTGGTCTTACAGGGATAGCCTCAGGCCCCACTGCTGCACGCAGGTTCCCCCTCCCTGGGTGGCCTCTGGCCCCCTGAGCCTCACTTCTGGGCACCTAGGTCTGAGGCGGCCACCTTTATCTCCAGGACCCAGGGGTCTGCAAAGATGGGAAGATGGTTTTGCTGGGGACACCCCCTTCCTCCCGGAGGTGCCGCCACTTTTCTCCCGGCAGGAAGGGGAGGAGGACTGGCTGAGTGTGGGTGGAATGGCTGAGCAGGGAGCTGTACGTCACACTTGGTGGAGGGCAGGGACAGCAATCGTACGGTGGGTGCCTTTACTTAGGTTTTTATTTTTACTTTACAGTATTGGAGTTGAACTTGGGGTCTTTGCCTAGAGCTACATCCCAACCTTTTACTTCGTCTTACCTTCCTTTACCTTATTTTGTTTTTGAAACATAGTCTTAAGAAGTTGCCTTCGTTGGGCCCCAACTTGCCGTCCTCCTGCCTCAGCCTCCCAGAGTGCTGGGATGACAGGCATGCTCCTTTACGTTTGGCTTATTTACTATTTTTAAGTTAAATGTTAGCCCTCAGGACCCAGAGAGCCCTCTGGGCAAGGGCAAGTGAGGGAGATTCTATTCCAGGAACTTCCTATGGGCTGTGAGGGCAGCAGAGGAGAGCTCCGGGGGAGGTTATTCTGCCCTCTCAGGCCAAGCCAGATTCGTCCAACAGAGGAGGCAGAGGGACCTGGCCGGGCGGGCGGCGGGCGGAGTGGCTATCTGAATCCCCAGACCTGGATCTGCAGGTCCTCACCTTGGATAGCAACTGGGCAGCCGCAGCTGGGCCCTCCAGGAACAGTCTCAGGCACCAGCCCAGGGTCTGAGGGGCCTCCGAGGCCTCCACTCACCAGCGTGTGACTTCTCCCCTCCGTGCCCCAACGTCCCCTGCCCACTGCCAGGCTGAGGATGGCACCGGGTTGCTGGGAGGCCAGGGCCAGGTAACATCCTGAGCTCAGCGAAGGTGAGCAGCTCTGAAATGACTCCATGGAGCCGGGTGTACGTCTCAGTCCTGCTCACGGCCCTCCCTCCCGACCTCCCTCCCTTCTTCCCTTCCTTTTCCTTTCTCTCTCCTCCTTCATTTCTTTCTTTTTTGCACTACTAAGGTTGAATTCAGGACTTTCACACTGAGCTGCATCCCCAGGCTTAATTTTTTTTTTTTTTAATTTTGAAGCAGGATCTTGCTGTCTTGAACTTGCTGTCCTCCTGGCTCAGTCTCCCAGAGTGCCAGGGTTACAGCAAGCGCCACCATGCCAGGCTTCTGTAGGGTTTTAGGATCCCATGGCGAACAGTCATGAAGCCACAGTAGCACACAATCTGTACTCAACAAATATTTGCTGAACTAATGAGAGAAGTCAGCACTCAGAAGAACCATTATAATGAATCAATGCTGTGACGTATTAGTACATGAATAACACACAGCCACTGCCTGGCTGAGGGGGTAGGGGAGTGAGGCAGATAATGAAATACCTGCCAATCTAAATACCAATGGGTCAGGAGTACATATTCAGAACCAGGCTTGGTGGGCTACCAACACTTGGGAAGCTGAGGCAGGAGGACCTCAACTTGGAAGCCATTCCCTAGCAAGTTGGAGACCAGCCTGAAAGCTGAGCCTGGCTTAAAAAATAAAAGCAAATGAACAAGCCCCCCAACCCAATAAAAAAACCAAACATATTCAGGAAAAAAAATTCAAGGGCCTAAGATAAGCAGAAGTACCCACTTGCCTTGCCAGGAATGGGTCTGAAAGAACAGAGGTTTGGGTGAGAGGGATTAGAGGCACACTCTCCCTGCTGGCTGTTCTTTCCTTTTATTGTGTGAAGACTGAGGACTGAAGTCGGGCCCTCATGCATGCTGGGACTCCAGCTTATTTTATTTTCCTTTGAAGCAGGGTTTTATTAAGTGGCCCAGGCTGGGTTCAAACTCATTTCCTCCTGCCTCAGCCCCCTAAGTAGCTGAGATTACAAGGAACGACTGACCCACTCAGCCAATCCCTGTTGATCAGACCCTGCGTTAGGCAGCAAGGGTTTCACTGAAATTGCCGCTCTTTGAGCGCAGTGACGCAGATGACGACGGTGGTGAGTGCTTCGGCTTGCTGCTCCTGTCAGGGCTGTTCTGAGCAGGCTGTGGAGAGCGAGTTATGAACGCTTGTCCGTTGGTATCCAGAGGGCTTGTTCCAGGACCCCTGGCAGGTGCCAAAAACTTGGACTGAGTTTGATTAGGTCCTCGCACCTGGAATCCATGAATAGCGAGCACTGGTCACGTGTTGCCCTTGTGATGACTCCACAAACGTGTGCTCTGACCACCCTCATTTCACAGCTAAGGTAATGTGGCCCAGAGAGGTGAGGCGATTTCCCCAAGGTCACATAGCGAGAGGGGCAGATCTAGGATCGCAGCCTGGGCAGGGGATGCGATTCTGTGGCCACAGAAGCCCCAGGCAGAATAAGCCAATGCCAGAGGCATGATGGGTGGGCAGGGGTGCGGGCACAGCCGCAGACAGTCTCTGCTCACACAGAGACATCTTTGCAGCTGGACTTTGGGGGGTAATGAGGGGGTTGAGGGTGATGAAGTTTGGGGACACTGAGATTGCTTGTGGGGGTGAAGTGGGAGGACAGGAGCCCACAGTAGCTAGGGTGATGGCTTTCTTGCAAATCTGACCCCCAGAGGGTGTGTGTGAACACCTGAGTCAGGTTCATGTCCCTCATGGGCTTGGAAGCTTCTGCGGCTCCCACCTTCCTCAGCAAATCCAGAGGTCTCCCGGGAACCTGCCAGGCTCAGCACCTTCTGTCCCCAGCACCTCCTTGCCCTGCTTCTTGTAATTTTCCTCCTCACTCACTCTGATCCAGTCACTCTGGCCACCGGGCAGCACCAGTCCCAGGGCCTTTGCTCAGCTGTTCCTCTGGAGCGCCCTCTATCCAGACCCCTCACAACTCCTGACAAGCCCCTTCCTCAGGAAGCGCCTCCCTGATATAAGTGACCACCCACTTCCCTTGCTCTCCTGCCTCCTACTGTCCACTTCACCTTGTGTATTTTATTTCTTTTTCCTGTTTCTGGTCTGTCTCCTCAACCTGAAGTTCAACTCCAGGTTATTTTTTGTTGTTGAGACAGAATATCTGACACCCACATTTAAGGAAGGAAAGGTTTATTTAGCTTATAGTTTGTGGAGGTTTCAGTCTATAATCATCTGGCTCCAAGGCAGGTGGCAGGGGCAACACTTTAAGGCAGAAGACAGCAGAGCAGCAGGAGCAATGCAAACCTCTTTTTTTTGTATTGTGAACAGCCCCCACCCCATCTCCGAGCCTCCTCCAGTGCAGGACGAGGATGTTTACAAGGTGAGGACCCTGGCCTCCTGCCAATCACTTAGTTAACCTTTTAAACTTCTCAAGTTGACACAATGTATGGACCATAACAGGGATTTTTGTCTCCTCTGGCTCTCTGCCGGGCCTCCGGATTGAGAGTAGCGCTTGGCACTCAGTAGGTGTCCACTGTGTATTGCTGGGTGGATGGAGGGGTGGAGATAGGACAGTACTTTGGGGGGAAGAATCTGGCCAGTGATTGAGCAGCTCACATAGCCCCCCTGCAGCCTTATGCGGACCCCCCCCCCCGTCGTCCTCTGTCCCAGATCCCAGGTGACCTGCCCCCCTCATAGAGGGAGCTGTGCTCCCCACTGCCATGACATTGTCCGCCCTGCTGGCTAGCGCCGCCTCCTGGTCCAGCCTCGAGGTCGGGTCTGCGCTCTTGTGGGGGCAGGGTGGGAGTTTCACTCCAGAACACCGTTGCCCTATTACTCCTGGTTTTAATGTGTTCTTCCACCTACCTCCCTGTCGGGGTGGAGATGGGGTGTGATTTCACACCGCTGACTTTGAGTTGTGGCAAGAGTCAGAGCAAACCCCCACATGTGTCAGACCTACTGACACCACCCTCCGGTGCCTAGTTCCTCAGCGTCTGCATCTCCTTGGCCCCGCCCCGCTCCGCCCCCTCGCCACCCTGCCCTCTGCGTCTCAGGCCAGATTCTTCCCCCCGAAGTACTGTCCTATCTCCGCCCCTCCGTCCGCCCAGAGCACCTACCTCTCATTGTCATCATCGTCATGACCACCATCATTGGTGTTTTGAGATGGTCTCACTATCCACTGCAGGCTGCCTTTGCACTCCGTAGCCCAGCCTGGGCTTCATCTTGTGGCCACTCTCCTGCCTCAGCCTCATGAGTGCTGGGATTGCAGGCGCCTGCTGCCACGTGCGGCCACATCGCCGTATGGATACTGTACCTATTCATCAGTTTTCTCATTCAGGGGATGCTGGTGTTGGGAGTTAGGAAATCTCAAAGCCAGGCCCACTGTAAACACTGAAACACCTGCATGAGGCTGGGTGCGCATTTTGGATCACTTGTTAAAAATTAAATAATTTTTTACACATTAAAATTATCTGTAAAGTATATATAACATAAAACTGACTGTCTTCACTTTCTTTTTCAATACCAGGGATGGAACCCAGGGCCTTTGCACTGAGTTACACCTCCAGCTCTTTTTGTTCTCTGATCTAGAGCCAGGGTCTTGCTATGTCATTAAGTTACTCAGGCTGCCTCTAGCTTGTGATCCTCCTGCCTCGGCTTCCCAGAGTGCTGGGATCGCAGGCATGTGCCACCATGCCCAGATCAACCCCAGTCATTTCTCATTTTATTTTGAGACAAAGTCTTGCTCAATTGCCCAGGCTGGCCTTGAACTTGTGATCCTCCTGCCTCAGCCTGCCCCTTAGCCATTTTTAAAACTGCAGATCTGAGGAACTAACGATGTTTGCATTGTTGTGCAAGTATCACCACCATACATGGCTGAAATTCTGTCCCCACTTCCCACCTCCCTCCCCAGCTCCTGGCATCAGCCACTCCCCCTTTCTATGACTCTTGTTACTCTAATGACCTCTCAGAAGTGGAGTTTTACAGTATTTGGCTTTTGTGTCTGGTTTACTTCCCATAATGTCCTCAAGGTCCACCCATGTTGCAGCACGTGTCAGAATTCCCTTCCTCTTTAGGGCTGAGTACTATTCCACTATTTGCTTATCTACCTGTGTCTACCCGAGTGGACAGTTGCTTTTTTTTCCTGGTTAGGAGGTTTTAATTCTAGGTAGATCCTCAGCTCTTCCCACCTACCTGGCTACCTGCAGCAGAGAGTGTTTGTTCAGGGCCTGAAATTGCCTTTACTATCAGTCAAATGAAACACCGCCCAGAAGGTGATGATTGCATTTGAAGGTCGATTCGTAATGACATTTGGATTATCTGCGTCCCAGCTGCCAGAGCCCGCGCTCGGCCGGTGTTGCGCCCTATGCCGTTTCCGCGGGCCTTAGCAACCCCTCTCTGGTCCTGGGCCGCATTAGGCTGCTTTATGGGCTGAGCTCTTCACGTGCAGAGAAAGGCAGAATCTGATGTGCAGCAACGGAGGAGGATAAAGGCGGGAGCGAGGAGGCGGAGGCTGTGATTTCATGCGCAGCTGCTCGATTTAGCGAATCCTTCCCTGTTCTCAGCGGAACGCTTGCTGTGTTATCTCACTCGAATGCAAGGTTTCCAGGGCACGAGGAAAACCTTCCGAACGGAGAGGCATGCTGCTTCCATCAAGTGCACTTGTCCCTTGGTGCCCGGGGAAATCGGCACCAGGGCCCCGCAGACGCTGAAATGACGCAGTGTACCGAGCCTCCTTACCCCTGAGGGGATCTCTAGGTGACCTGTACCACCTAACACAGGGAAAGGCTCGTTGTGCTGTGTCGTCTGGGGAGAAAAAAAAAAAAACGAGAAAACAGCACATGCGTTGGGCAGGTGCTATTTTGCCAAGCATTTCCCCTCAGAGGTCGGTTGGATCTATGGTCGCAGAGCCGTGGCTCTAGGGCCGACTGCAGTGCATTAGAGCTTGGCTGTGCTCCTGTCAATCTCGGTGTGGAGGTGCTGACCCCAGTGGGAGGTGTTCGGCGTTTATTGAGGTCATAGTGAGGGGACCCTCCTGGTGGGTTAGTGCCCTTGGAAGAGGAGACATCAAATCCTGGTGCTGGGGTGGAGGACTGAGGCAGGAAATCTCAAACTTGAGCCCAGCCTAGGTGACCTAGTGATTTAGCAAGGCCCTGTCTCAAAACAGGGCTGGGGACGGAGCTCAGTGCGAAGGCTCTGGGTTCTCTCTCCAGTGCCACCAAAAAGAGAAAAAAGAAAAGAGGACCCAGGAATTTTGTCAGGGGCTGGTTGGTCCCTGAGAACTGGTCTGTACATCAGGATACGGTCTTGATTCTGGTGAGAGAATGTCCAATTTAAAATGTGCACACTGAAATAGCAATTCCACTTCTAGGTTTATTCCACAGAGATAACCTATGGCAGTGTATACAGAGACCTGTGTATGGGGTGCTGGCTCTAAGACCTTGAGGAACAGCAAAAACCAGAAAGACGCAGGTTTCCAGACTGGGTCACTTCTACAGAGCCCCCGGAGTGAAGGTGCCAGTCCCCGGCCTGCCCTGTTTTTCCTCCTCGTAGCGGACACTTCTGAGTCTCCACCCCGCTCTGGGAGCACCGTGTGTTTTCTGATACGGATGATGAGCCTCTCAAATTAGAGAACGGCTCTTACTTTTGTTCCTCAGTGCTACATCTTTTACTCCTTTTTTTAAAATCAGTTAGTACCTCTTGTTTCATTCTTGGACACAGCTGGGTAAAAGCCCTATCCACATAGGATGGGGGAGGTCACAGAAGGTCCCCAGACTCCCTGTCCTTCCCCGCCTCTTCCCCGTTGCTCCTGAGCTAGGCTGCAAGAACCAGCAGCATCTCCATCTGGTTGCTATGGCGATGTAGGTTGATCTTGGTCAGGCTTGGTGGGGGGAGTCGGCCTTGACCTCAGTGTGGCTTTTGCAAGGTTGAGGGCAAATGGGTAGAACTGAGAGCTGGTGGCCTGGTGGGTTCTCTTCCTGTTAGTGCACCAACAGGAAGGCTTGCTCTGGCTTCCGGCTTTGGGCTGTTTGTTTTCTTCTGTTTGCTTTTCCCCATTGTCTTCCTTCATACTGTCTGTTTGCCGCACCTGGCTGCTTCTTGGTGGAGCAACCCCGGTGTTTGCTCTGTGCTGCCATGGGGCAGACAGGGTGGGGGATCACACACCTGGTCACGAGGCCCTGCAGGCGCCCAGGTGCTGGGGATGAATGCCCAGCTGGGAACTGATGGCGGGCCAGGCTGTTTGTTCACTGCGCATACACACACGACAGCTGGGGCTCTGCTTGAGACACTCACGAGGCTCTGCAAAGTGCCCTGGTGATGCTGCTGGAGCAGATGTCCTCATCCCCTGCGATGTCCCCTTTCTCTGACCTGCCACAAATCAACACAAGAGCTGGTGTCTACCGAGCGCTTTCCACAGCCTGACTGTGCTATGACATTGTCTTCTCACAGGGGAGCCCTTGGTTCCTCCCAAAAACTTTCTGAAGGACAGTTGGCCTCTGTGTCTGGAGCTTCCCAGCCACTCATCAAAGGTATATTGAGTCGGTGCTGAATATACATACACCCTTCTGGTCTTCACTCCCTAACCAATATAGCGTAGCTATAGTCACATAGCATTTGCATTGGATACGTGACTGGACATGATTTAAGGGTGACAGGACATTGTGAGTAAGTTCTGTGCAAATCTGGGTCACTTTATGTAAGGAACCTGAGCATCCCTGGAGTTTGGTGTCTGCAGAGGTCCAGGAACCTACCCTCCAGTGACACTGGGAGGCACCTATGCCAATTGGTCCCCACAATGTGGAGAAGAAGCAGAGCCTCAGAGGCTGAAGTGATTTGAAGGGGGCACCATAGCTAGTTGCTGCATGCTGGCATCGACACTGGCTTCAGAAGACTGGGGTAAAGTATGTTTCCCAGCACACTATATCCCTGCTTAGGACAAGCTCTAGATTCTATGTGGTGGTTTGTAAGATGCTTGATACCATTTCCTGGGTGGACTCATTTCAAAGACTGTCCGTCCATCCATCCACCCACCTACCCATCCACCAATCCATCTATCTATCTACCAATGCATCCATCCATCCATCCATCCATCCACCCATCCATCTATCTAGGCAAGATATATTGAAGGTGTCTGGGAGCCAATGGCAGCAGAACGATCCAAGATCTTTGTTCCTATAGCGCTCACAGGGAGTGGGTGTGATACAAGTCCCGCATATAAGCCCTGGACTCAGGGAGCAGTACACTTATGCAGACCTCACTGCAAGAGTGATAGGGGAACTGGCTGTCACTTTGGGCAGAATGGTCCAGTCAGGTGCCCCTGACTGCATCCTTGAATGGTGAAAGCTGCTAGCCTGTTGCAGACTAAGGGAAGAGCAGCCCAGGAGGAGGGAGCAGCAGGTGCAGAGAGGGGAATGAGCCTGGGGAAGGCCAGGCATGGCAAGGAGGCCGGTGAATCTCGGGTGTGGAGGGAAAGGAAGAAGAGGATGGGAGGAGGGCAGCCCCGTGGGGTGCACTTTTCTCCTATTAGCCCAGATGTTAACTGCCATGTTTTGGCTGTGTGGTGGCTGGAGACAGGATGTATTTTGGAATTGATCCTTCAGGTGAAGGGAAGTGGGGAACGGAGACTGTCAGCTCTATTCAAAGCTGGGGCATCAGGGTGAATTTGGGGGTCTGTAATGAGATGACCTTTCTGTCGCTGTGACAAAATACCTAAGAAAGTCAGTTCAGAAGAGGAGAGGTTGATTTTGGCTCATGGTTCCAAAGGGCTCAGTCCATGGTACAGTGGC
>PVLD010022651.1:0-28905 GCA_004027595.1 Dinomys branickii
CCCACCACTGGGGAGGCTCCAGGACAGGCCAGCAGCCTGGGAGTGCCCGCCACTGGGGAGGCTCCAGGACAGGCCACAAAGCCCGGGAGTGCCCGTCGCTGGGGAGGCTCCAGGACAGGCTGCACAGCCCGGGAGTGCCCGCCACTGGGGAGGCTCCAGGACAGGCCGCACAGCCCGGGAGCGCCCGCCGCTGGGGAGGCTCTAGGACAGGCCAGCAGCCTGGGAGTGCCCACCACTGGGGAGGCTCCAGGACAGGCCGCGCAGCCCAGAGCTCTCTGGCTTTCATTCCAAATACCTGTGTAAGTGAGAAAAGCAGAAGAACAGTTTGGGCAGGGAGCTGTCCCAAGGCTAGGCAGTTTTCCTTGGGGGACAGGGAGGACACTGCCCAGGTATGGTGTGTTCACTAATCTAAACTTGTTTAACCGTTCATTTGTCATGGAACCCGTGTGCTTTTGCGCTGCAGTTTAACCACTCACTCCTCAACCAGCTCCCCCCCAATTACTTCCCTGTAGAGTAGTCTAAGCTGGTTGCTAGCCCCAAACTTGGATGACCAGAAGATTCCCCCAGGCTGTCATGTAAGTTCCCTATGGGGACTCTAGCCGTAGTCAGTAGGGTGCTGACCCTGCTGTCTTGGGTTTCAGGCTTTGGTAGAAGAAGATGACAGTATGTTCCAAAACTCTGGCCAGGAGAACTCCTTGGAATTGAACTCCAGTAGCTTCTTCTGCCAGTTTGATTCCCAGGATCAAGGCAAGGCTGTTACTCTGGTACGTTCGGTGCTGACTCAGAGACGCCAGGCTGTACAGGTGAGAACCCCAGTATTCCTTTCGGGAACCCATCCACAGGGTAGGTTAAACTAATTTGTGCCCCAGGTATCTGCCCAGCCTGGACTGCCACTCTCAGCTGATCAGTTATGAGGCAGTCAGTTGACACCCCAGATGTCCATTAGATTCTCTGCCCACTTGAACATGTGGGTAACAGGCACATTTTGCGTGCCAGCCTTGTTTTCCTTGTACTCTTTGCCTAGCAAAGAGCCCTGAAGGAGTATGGGTAAATGTCCCCCTATTCCAAGGGGCCCAGGCACACTTACCATCCCCCACTCCACCTACATTTGAAGATGACCAAATCTAAGGCTCTAGAGCTGCAGAAGCCAGATAAGCTCTGATCCTCTGACTTCTCAACCAGTCACAGCTCTACCCTCAGCCTGCCCTTGCTGTGCCAGCCCCACCCTCCTCATCCAGCCCTACTTTCAGCCTTCTGGAATCCCTCCTTGGGCCTTGCTGTCTCGCTCACCATCTCATTTCTACTGCTGCCCCTCGATAGGACCTAAGGCAGCAGCTTTCAGGCTGTCAGGAGGCCATGAGCGTCTTGCAGCAGCAGCACTATCAGTGGGAAGAAGAAGGCGAAAGCCTGAGACAGCGGCTGCAGATGCTCACTGGCGAGCGGGACGCGCTGGTGGGAGAGACCGTGGGCCTGCAGGCGGAGGTGGACTCCCTCAGCAAGTGAGCGGTGGGCTGTTCATTCCCCCCTCCCACCTGCAGGCAGAGTCCTCACCAGGTCATTGCTCGGTCTCTTTGTTGTTGATCATCTCCTCCTGCTGCCCTGACACCCAGGGCTGCTCAAGGCTACTTTCAGTTCTGCTTACTCTTACAGAACAGGGTTTTGGGTTCTGGGTTCTTTGAAATTAGGAAAAACCACTTCCCACATAAAAGGAAAGGCAGAATGTTGAAAGGAGACCAGCACTTCTCTCCTTTAATCCTGACATCTGTTTCCAATAAGGACTTGAGGTCCCAAGGTCTGTTCATCTCTTTATTTCCCCCTTCCAGAGAGCGAGAGCTCCTGCAGAAGTCCAGGGAAGAGCTGCAGCAGCAACTGGAGGTGCTGGAGCAGGAGGCATGGCGACTGCGAAGGGTGAACATGGAGCTGCAGCTGCAGGGGGACTCGGCCCAGGGCGAGAAGGAGGAGCAGCAGGAGGAGCTGCACCTGGCTGTTAGAGAGAGGGAGCGTCTGTAAGTGTGACAGCTCTCTGGCCTTCCATTCCACAGCCTCCCCAAGCCACTCCCCTCTTTTAGGAAGTGCGCTCAGACTAGCTTGCTGCTCCTTCTTTTGTTGAATGAGAAATGTAGAAAAGTTCTACAGGGGCACGACACTGGGGAGTGCGTGGGGGACTAAGACATGGGCCCTGATCACCAAGACCATGCAGTTCAGAGAAGAAAACAAAGCAGACAGCTGTCATACGAGGCTGGCAGAGGTATTGTTAATGACTGAGGACCAGGGCAACTTCATGGAGGAGGGGTGGAGGGAGAGAGTGAGGGAAGGGCCAGAACAGCCAAAGAGCAGAATAGCAAAGAAAGGGGGCGGGAAAGTTTATGGCCAGTTCAGAGTAGGCTGGGCTGCTAAAGAGTCAGAAATACAGGAGGGTAGTGGGAGATGAACTGCTCAAGAGGAGAAGTCCAGAGTCACTGGCCCGGGCTAATCTGTGAGTTCCCCTAAGTAGCGTTGCAGTAAAGAGCCGGGTCTTTAGAGTTGGGCAGAAGCTTAGTTTAGATTCTGGCTCTGCCGTTTGAGCAGATTATCTTTTTTGCAAAACGGGGACGATACTGTTGACCTTGAAGCATTGTCGGCAAGATGAGGGCTATGGCTTGGGAAACGCCCCCGTAGAACTGGCCTGTGCCAGGTGTTGAGCAGCTGGCAGCAGGGGCAGTGCTTCTTCACCCTTGGTGTGTTCTTCCTCTTCCCTGAGCCTAGTTCCTCGTGCCTAGCAGGTGAGGACAGTGGAAGCCTCAAAGCTGCTGGTGTCACACCTTGTGCTAGGCAGGCTCCCCCCCTCCGCCCATACACAGGGCAGACAAATCTGCAGAGATAAGTATAGTTTTAAAATTTAATTTATTGCCATATGATTCAAAAATTAGAACTATTTAAAGAGATACAGAGAAGTCTCACTCCCATCTTTCCTTTCTCCATCCCATTTCTCTTCCCTCTATAGGTAACCATTTAGGGTGATTCATTTCTAATCTTTCCACTGCTACTTCATGCAAACAGAAGCATAAATTCTTTTTTCCTCACTTTTTTGCATAAAAGCCAGTGCACTAAATACATTATACTGTACCCTTGTTTTATTCACTTCCAATGTCTTAGAGATCATTCCTTATCAGTTTTAAGACCTTCTGCATTCTTTTGTGCAGGAAAGGGAACCATATCCCTGTCGCTGTTGGGGTGTGGCCCCTCCCAAAGACCTCCTCTAGCTCCCCTCCTTCCCTCCTTAGTCAGGAGACGCTGGTGGGCCTGGAAGCCAAGCAGGCAGAATCACTCAGTGAGCTGATCGAACTTCGGGAAGCCCTGGAGTCGAGTCACCTGGAAGGGGCGTTACTGAGGCAAGAGCAAGCGGAAGTGAGCGCGGCGCTGGCCAGGGTGTGTGGGCCTCCTCTACTAGCTGGGTGGGCGGCTTCGAAAGTCGTGTTCCTGGAGGAGGGGCCTGCAGCTTCCCTCCTTCTTTACCCTTCGCACCAAGACCCCTCAGGTGCCTTTCCTCAGTTACTAGTCTGCTTCCGTCCGGGTGCCCTTCCTCCCAACATAACCTTTATACTTAAATTAGATGAGTTTTTCTAAAGTATAAATTTGGCTGAGTTGGTCTCTCAGAGCCACTCTGGCTTTGCCAGCTCCAGTACCACAGTCAAAGCTCTTTGCCATCTGCCTCAAACTGTGCTTCTGGCCTCGCACTGCAGAACCCCACCCTCACTCCTTGTGTTCTGTGCTGCTGCCACACAGCATTGATTGCACTCCTGATTCTGTCGTGTTCCTTCATGACTTCTATTTCATATACGTTTCCTTCCGCCAGGACCTCTTCTTTCCTGTCTCTTGGACCTCAAGCTGTTCCTCATCTCTCACTACCCAGCCTAATTGTCAGCCCCTCTACCAAGCAATTTTGACTCCTCTAAGCTGAATTAATGCCTCCTTTGAGTTGCCAGAGAACTTCGTGTTTGTATTTTCTGTGGCGTCATTATAGTCACACTGTTCTCGCATCCTTGTGACTGCCTGTACGCTCTGAGTTCCTGTCCTGTTCCTCACAAACAGAAGGGAGGGGGTGAAGTGTTCACCAATCTTTGTCAAAGAAAGAGGAAGAAGCAGGTGTTGGGAATGTTTACTGATTCAGGAAAACTGGGACAAGGAAACTCTTTAACCCTTTTTTGTTTCTAGGCAGAACAGTCCATTGGAGAGTTAGCAGGTTCTGAGAACAGTCTGAAAGCAGAGGTCGCTGATCTTCGGGCTGCAGCTGTCAAGCTCAGTGCCTTAAATGAGGCTTTGGCCTTAGATAAAGTTGGGCTGAACCAGCAGCTTCTCCAGGTGAGCAATGATGTGCTTGATCCCCAGGGTAGAGTTGTGCCCTGAATGAGGCTACGCCAGTGACGGACAAAGCTGACACCCGT
Organism: Dinomys branickii; assembly: GCA_004027595.1. Taxonomy (NCBI): domain Eukaryota; kingdom Metazoa; phylum Chordata; class Mammalia; order Rodentia; family Dinomyidae; genus Dinomys; species Dinomys branickii. Next base: position 4,425 of record PVLD010022651.1, read on the forward strand.
CATAGGGCAGAGTGTAAAGCATCAGGCCCAAACAGGTCACCCCTGTTTAGTTCTGAAATGGCCCAAAGGAGCATTTACAGTGTAGGGAAGAGCAAAGGATGAGACCGACCCATTAAGTACTCCTCTCCCACACCTCAGCAGAATCAGTTTGGGGCTTTGGGGTAAATGATCAGGACGAGGAAGAGACCTGTGTCCCCTGGACGCAAGACTAGAGTTTAGTCCTATTGGGCCAGATATTAGCAATCATCAGAGGAGAATGTGTTGAAAAGTTTAAGTCCTAAAGTATATCCTATAGTTTACAAGTTTAACTTACAATGTTAGTGAGGGGCGCCTTGCTAATAACGCTGTTCTCTTGAGCCCAAGAACTGTACTTCTGAATTCTCTAAGAGCAGGATTTTGCATCTTTTTTATAATCTCCATTGCCAGCATCCAGCCCATGTAGTACCTAGAATATAGGCACAGATCAAATGAGTGGATTTCGCCCTCTGTTATAAGCGCTCCTGTGTCAATCCTCAGAGGCTGGATTCAGATCTCACTTGGATTTCATTCTCAGTATTTGAGACAGTGCAGGAAAACTGTAACCACTCATCTTTAATACACTGTGCCCTTTGCCCTTTTTGGCCAGTAGTTGGAGCAGGACAACCAGTCCTTGTGCAGCAGAGTGGAGGTGGCAGAGCAGGCAAGAAGCACTTTGCAGGTGGACCTGGCTGAGGCAGAGAGGAGCAAGGAAGCCTTGTGGGAGAAGAAAACTCAGCTGGAGGCTCAGCTGCAGAAAGCAGAGCAGACCAGAGCTGAGCTGCAGACAGAGCTCAGGGGCATCCAAGAAGAAAAAGAAGAAATTACAGAGAAATTAAGCGAGGTAAGAAGACAAAACTGACACAATTACAGTAAAGTATCATACGTCCTCTGTCCAGATGTGGTGGTACATGCCTGTAATCCCACTACTCTAGGAGGCTGAGACAGGAAGATAGCAAATTCAAGCCCAGCCTGGACAATTTAGCAATTTAGTGAGACCCTGTCTTAAAATGAAAAATAAAAAAGCTGGGGATATAAAAAGGGCTGGGGAAGATTCTGAGTTCCATCCCCAATAACACACACACACACACACACACACACACACACACACGTATAATACGTGTTCATTGTAAAAAATTAATACACTACAGAAATAACTCAGAAAGTGAAAGTCTTCCCAGAAAGGACCAGTACTAGTAATCTGTGATATGCCTTCCATTTTTAAAAGGAATTTCTATAGGAATCTTAAGTTACTTTTCTCATTGCTGAGACAAAATACCCGACACCCACAAGTTAAGGGAGGGAAGGTTTATTTAGCTCAGTTTGGAGAGGTTTCAGTCCATAATCACCTGGCTCCCTTAATCCTAGCACTGAACCATGCATCGTTCACGCACTCTAGATTCAGCCACCTCTGAAAAAGCCCCATCTAAAAGTGTGTGAGGCTCCAGGGGGCATCTAGACATAAACCATGACAGAACCCTTAGCCGATTCCTCACTGCTTTGTGTCCCTCATTTGGAATGAAGCGCTTCACCCCTATGCTCTGCTACCACCTTGTGCTTATTTCAGCCACTGTAATTATCCATTTGCATATCTTCAAAAGCAAAGCAGTGTCTTTGTTTGAGACAAGGTATTACTGTGTATTCTGGTCACTATGTAGCCCAGGCAGACCACAAACTTGAAATTCTCCTGTCTCAGCCTCTTGAGTGCTGAGATTACAGGCATAGGTCACCATGCCTGTTCCTAAGGCCATGTCTTAGTTGTCTTATTCCTACTGCTTTTACCTCAGTGCCAAGCACAAAGTACATTTTTACCTGAACCAGTGAATGATTGCCTCAGAGAACATCTTTCCCTGTCACCAGACTGCTCATTGCCTCAATAATTATACATAATCCCCCTCCTCAGAGTCCCTTCCTCAGGACACTGATCACTTCCTCCCTGGTATTATATGTGTGTCTTACTACTTCTCAAAATGAAAAGCACCTCAGGAGCATGCCCCCCCCCCCCGCCAACCCCCAGCAAGGCTCTTGCTCATGGAAGAGCCTACTTCCTGAGCTGGGATCATGGGGTCGATGACCTGTGACCGAGTGAGCACTGCTCAGGACTCACAGTACTGGGCACAGAATCTCCAAAGAACCAGTGGCCCTAACCTGGTGGAAGCAGCCTTGGGGAGATTTTTTTTTTTTTTTTTTTCTTTTTGAGACAGGGTCACTAGTTCAGGCTGGCTTTGAGCTCACTTTGTAGCCCAGGCTGGTCTCGAACTCACAACGATTCTCCTGTCTCAGCCTCCCAAGTGCTAAGATTACAGACTTGCACCAGCATGAGCAGCCTGTGCTTGGGGAGATTCTGCGCCTCCTTCATATCTCACCAGCTTCTTCCCTGCAGTCTCGTCACCAGCGGGAGGCAGCCACAGCTCAGCTGCAACAGCTGCAGCAGGAGGTAGAGCGACAGGAAGAAGGGCTTGCCACGGCAGCCCAGGAAAAGGAAGCCCTGGTTCGGGAGAAGGCAGCTCTCGAGGTGCGCCTGCAGGCTGTGGAACGGGACCGCCAGGACCTCACTGAACAACTTCTAGGGCTCAGGTAGGGCCCAGACCCAGTTCAGCCAAGCACAGAGGAGCTTTGCAAGTCAAGCTCTCTGTACCTGTGAGTTCTCGATGAGCTAGGAATTTATGATCGCCCCTAACTTCTCCAGGTAGCCAGTACCTAGAACCCGACACCTCTTAAGGAAGAGGAAGGGACAGGTACTCTATAGGTAAGATCTTCTATTGATTCCTGAACCTCGCAGCTCAGCCAAGGAGCAACTAGAGAGCAGTCTGTTTGAGGCCCAGCAACACAGTTCTGTGATAGAGGTCACCAAGGGCCAGCTGGAAGTCCAGATTCAAACTGTCTCGCAAGCCAAGGAAGTGATCCAAGGTGAGAACCCAGCAGGATAGGGCCCCAGCCGTCCTGTGGAACATTCAGACCTGGAGGGCAGCGGGAGGCGATTCGAGTGCCCCTCCAGCCAGGCCTTAGAGGTGGGAGCTGTGCATGAGGGAGGCAGCAGAGCATTACTGGGTAGAAGGAGTGGGGCAGAGCTCAGAGGGCTGTTCCTGCCCCTGGCACCCTAGGAGAGGTGAAGTGCCTGAAGCTGGAGCTGGACACGGAACGGAGCCGGGCAGAGCAGGAACGGGATGCAGCAGCCAGGCAGCTGGCCCGCGCAGAGCAAGAGTGGCGGGCTGCCCTGGAGCGGCAGACGGCGGCCCACCAGGAGGAGGTGAACCGGCTGCGGGAGAAATGGGTAGGTGGTAGGTGTCCTGGGGGTGGGAGAGGCACCCTGGCCTCCCTTCAGTGAATTTGCTACCTGCTGACTCTTGGTACAGACATTGCTGCTTAAAAGAGTAAAATTATGTCACCAAGGTGTAAAATCCAACTTTAGCTGGGTGTGTTATAGCATGCCTCTTGTCCCAGCATTTGGGAGGCTGAGGCAAGAGGATCACTGTGAGTTCAATGTCTGCCTGGGCTACGTACCGCGTTCAGCCCAGCCCAGCCTAGACAACATAGTAAGACATTGTCTTAAAAACAAACAAAAATCTAGTTTCTACTTTTTCCTTTTTATGGCACTGTGAGTTGAACCTGGGGTCTTTGCACTAAGCCAGATCCCAACCTTCCACCACTACCACCCTTGCTTTTTTTTTTTTTTTTCCATTTTGAGACAGGTTCTCACTAAGTTGCCTAGGCTGGGCTCAAATTTGCAATCCTCCTGCCTCAACCTCCCAGCACACCTGGATTATAGGCATGCGCCACCACACCCAGCAACCTTCAAGCTATTAAATGAGTTATTATATGCACTAAGAATAGTTTCCGATAAAAGCCAGGTACAATGATGCACACCCATAACCCCAAAATAAAAGGGGCTAGGGATGTACTCCAGTGATAGAATGCCTTTAGGGCCCATCCCTAATTAAAAAAAATAGTTTCTGTTCGTGAATGAGCTCTGTATTTGTGTTAACCGTCATTACTGGGGTGAAGAGAGAAAGCTGAGTGGAGTGTGATAGGATGAAAGAGTGTTCTTGGGAAAAAACACAAAGAGTGGACCCTGGGATTAAGGATTGTTAAACTGTCTCAGGAAAAGATTGAATTGTGTTGTCTTGTATTTTATTGTTTCACTAAATTCCCTAGTCTGGGTTTTAACTCATCATCCTCCTCCTCAGCCTCCCAAACCGGTAGGAATTTAGGTGAGCTCCACGGTGCTCAGCTAGAGCAGAGATTGAACCTCACTTTATAGATGCGGAACAGGCGTCAAGGGGTAAGCAGGGCACAGCTCAGGAGCAGCAGAGTCTCACTCCAGCCCAGTTCTCTCCCTGCTGTCTCTCCCACCCACTGGGCTCTAACAGTGTTTCCTTCATTTGGTCAGGAAAAAAAGTGTTCTCGGCACCAGCAAGAACTAGACAAGGCTTTGGGAAGCCTAGAGAGGGAAAAGGTGGAGCTGGAAATGAGGCTGAGGGAGCAGCAGACAGAGACAGAGGCCATCCGGGTACAGAGAGAAGAGGAACGGACCCAAGCTGACAGTGCACTCTGCCAGGTGGGAAGCTAGGGCTGGGGCAGGTCATTCCTCTGTGATCCCTGACCTTTGAGCACTTTCTTTTTCCACCCCTAAGTGTGGGCTGTAGAGGGGCTCCCAGAAGGCGTGCATCCACCTTGCCGCCAGCGAGCAGGGATCCACACTGTTAGCTGCAGGACCGGCAGTATGTCATACTTCCTGAGGGAGGGCTGATACTTGCCACATCCTGTCAGCTTGCAAACCAGCGACAGTCTTGTACTTCCTGGTCCTCAGTTAGTAGACCCAGACTTCCTGTTTGCTGGAAGAGCCCTAGAGCAGCTGGGATGTGCTCATGCCCCTCCACAGTGAGCACAGTAACCCTGAGCCCACAACCCCCTGCTCCTCCTGTCCCTCCACAGATGCAGCTGGAGACAGAGAAAGAGAGAGTGTCCCTCCTGGAGACACTGCTGCAGACCCAGAAGGAGCTGGCAGATGCCAGCCAGCAACTGGAGCGGCTGAGGCAGGACATGAAGGTTCAGAAGTTAAGGGAGCAGGTATGGAGGGCGGGCCCGGGTGTTCCTTCCCCCATCCAACAGTGAAGAGTTCTTTGGCACTTCTTAACGCAGGGCCTGACACATGACAAGTCCATAAAGGTGCGGCACAGTGGTGTGACAGACGTGTTCTCAGCCGTCAGGGGACGTACATTCTGGTGGCAGAGGTGGATGGCAAATGAGGAGATGTAAAATAAATGAGATGATTACAGATTGTAATAAGTGCTGTAAAGGAAAGAAATAGGATGATGCAATTGAGAGAATGCAAGGCAGGGTGGCCAGAGAAGGCCTTACAGAGAAAGACATTTGAGCTGAGACTTGAAGGTTATAATGAACACCATCCTGCCAGGTGTGTTACCACACGCCTGTAATCCCAACACTCAGGTGGCTGAGGCAGGAGGATCACCACAACTGTGAGGCCAACCTGGACTGCATAGTGAGTTCAAGGCCAGCCTTAACTGCATAGTGAGACCCCGTCTCAAAAAACAAAACAAAACGAAGCCGTCTCCACGGTGCAACATAGATGAATCCAGCCAACATTATGACAAGAAGCCAGATGTAAGAGGCCACTGTAGGCGGACACATAGACGAAGAATGTAGCCTGCTGGTTTGGGTGGGGCGGGGATGGGGAGCAGTTGCTAATGAGCTTCTTCTGGGGTGATGGAAATGTTCTAAAATTGATCGTGATAGTTGTAGAATTGGTGAATAAACTAAGAACCATTGAATTCTATACTTTCTGTAGGTCAATGGTAGCGAACCCATGGCATGCAAGCCATAGTGGGCTGTTTGTATCTTTGAAAGCTCTAAAATGTTTGCCATCACTGGTATAGATGAATTATATGGTGAATGAATTATGTCTCAGTAAACCCACTAGCCAGGTGGGGTGACATATGCCTGTAATTCCAGTATTTGGGAGAGTGAGGCAGGAGGATTGCTGAAAGAAGTCACTCCTGAGCTAAATGCCAGCCTGAACTTCAGAGTGAGACTGTCTTTAAAAAAAAAAAAAAAAAATTAACGAAAAAACCCCAGCGAGGTGTGGTGGCATACACTTGTAATCCCAGCACTTCAGGAAGCTGAGATAGGAGGATCACCTCGAGTTCAAGGCCAGCCTGGGCTACATAGTGAGTGCAAGGTCAGCCCAAACTGCACAGTGAGACCTGTGTCAAACAACTGAAAAAAAGAAAAAGGTAAAGAAAAAGCAGCAGATAGGAAGGTAGGGACACTTCCAGCAGAGGATTTAGCTATCATAGGGCCAGGACAGCAGAGATTTGGGAAGGTCAAAGACAGAAAGCAGGAGTGTGGCTTGATGCTAATGGAGAGGTAGGCAGGAGCCCTTCCTCAGCCATAATAGGAGCTTGGATTTTGTTCTAAGGGCTGTAGGAAACTATTGGGTGATATTTGACAAGCAAATGAGGGACATGATATTATATATTTTTAATCACATGTGTGTATCTATCTATATTTTTCTTTTGTGGATGCATACTGCCACTGAGTCACATTGTTTCACTTATTTCTGTCTGTCTGTCTGTCTTTCTATCTCACCTCATGAACTCAATTCTCCACAATTCTGGTCGCAGTTCTGGTTGTTGAACTGGATGAAAACCAAACCAAATTTCCCCATAAGGTCAACATTGAAGTTAACCATTGAATTTGATTCGGTTCTTATCCAATTCAGTTTAAGACCAGAATCGTGGAAAGAATCAAGTTTGTGAACCGAGGCACCACCAAATATAACTTTAGCTGCTGAGCAGAGAACAGTGCCCTTGGGGTGAGCGCCACCGCTGGGCGGGAGGAGGGATTCGGGCAAGAGGCTGTTTGCACAGCTGTTCCAGTGAGACTATTTCCGTGGACCTGACTGAGAAACCTGGGTGAGCTGCGCTTTAGGAGGAAAGGGGAATAGGAGGTGAAGAGGTGAGGTGGAAACAAAGCTTCTGCCTCACTTTTTGCCAGCTCAACAGAAAAAATAGCCCCACGCCCCAGCAGAAGCTTTCCCACACTCACTGATACCATCTCACCTCGGCAGGAGACCACTGGGATGCTGCAGACCCAGCTCCAGGAGGCCCAGAGGCAACTGAAGGAGACAGCTCAGCGGCACAGAGATGACCTTGCCGCCCTCCGGGAAGAGGGCAGCACCCTGCTGCAGGACAAGATAGATCTGCAGAACCAGGTCCCCTCCTCCCCACCCCGCCTCACAGCCCTTTCGGCCCACAGGTCACAGAGAGCTACTGCCCTGCTGCCCACGCCTGGCAGGAGAAAATGTGCGAGAGAACATGGGCCTCTCAGAGTCCTGGGACAGTTCAGTTGCCCTCTGTATCCACAGGTTCTGCTCCACAGATAAAAGCAACAGCCATCTGAAAATAGTTGAAAAAAAATTGGAGCTATACTGAACATGTACAGACTTCTTTTCTGTTCTTATGCCCTAAACAATGGAGTATAGCAGCTATTTCCATAGCAGTTCCGTTGTAATAGGTGTGATCAGTAATCTCCGACAGTGTACCTGTTACGGGATGCGCGTGGGTTGTGTGCAGATACTGGGGGATTTTATATAAGGAACTTGAACGGCTACAGGTTTTGGTGCCTGGGAGGGATTGGTTTTAGGGTACCCTAGGGCCACTATAACCTCTGAGTGGAGTTAGCACATTGCATAGTGTTTTTCCTTCTCAGAATCCTATATCAGATGATCTGTTTGTTTTTTTAAAAAAAAAAAAAAACTATACTCTCTATACTGTTGCCTATCACTTTGCTTTGGGGTACAATTCCATTCAGCAAGGATGTTTATTCATGTGTGCCCTTACGCAGATTTGTGAAGGGGGGAAACCAGTGGCCAGGCTGAATGGTACTGAGGAAGGGTAGTTAAGGAGCGTATGTAGAGATAGATGGAACCGTCAGGATATTGGAGCAAGGCCACTCACTGGTGTACTTTGCAGGGCCCAAAAGCCCTAGGCCAGAATCCTCCTCCCATGGCTGCCCTGCCACCCAATCCTTATGTCCTTAATCTTCCAGGTGGAGGACCTGAAATCTCAGCTGGTGGCCCAGGAGAATTCCCACAGGCTGGTGGAGCAAGAGGTTCAGGAAAAGCTGAGAGAAGCCCAGGAGTATAGCCGAATTCAGAAGGAGCTGGAGAGGGAGAAGGCCAGGTAGGCTAGAAGGCCATGGAGTTGGCTTTTGCTTCTCTGACTACAATAGTCGCAGTGACATTGAGAGTTCTTTGCTCAGGTCATTTGGTCTTTCCGTCGTCAGCTCTAGGTGTATATTGAGCCATGTAGAGAGGACCCGGCCCCTGTCTTCAAGACATACACTTCATTCACTTAGTAAAGGTTTAGAGAATACCCAGTATGTACCAGACACTGAGCCAGAGTTGGGGATATAGTGATAAACAAGACAGTGTGGCCTCTGTCTCAACAGAATTTATAGTTTTGTAGAAAAAACTTTAATCAAATAATTCTCCAGATTATGACACATTGTGGTACATTATGGTATGAAGGAAAGAAATGGTGCTGATGTGGAGATGAGAGAGAGACCTACCTTTTTGTTTGTTTGAACGTTTGTTTTTTGAGGCAGGGTCTGGCTATGTAGCTGGTCTCAAACTTGCAGCAGTCCTCCTGCCTCAGCCTCCCAAGTGCTGGTATTACAGGTGTGCACCAGCACAACCTGTGAGAGACCTACTTCAGAGAGTTGTAAGGGAAGGCCTTCCCCGGGGGGCTGTATTTAAACTGAGCAGTGAAGGAAGAAAGGGAGTCAGTCGCCCATCCGAAGGCATGAAGCAGGGCTACACAGCAGTAGTAACATCACGCGCATGCTCAGAGGCCCTGGGGTGATGAGAGCAAACGGTGTTTGGTGAAACTCGGAGGAAGTGGGGTAATAACTGCATTATGGTGGATGAGGCTAGACAACTCCATACCTCTTAGACTATTGTGGATTAAACTTCATAGGAAACCCCAAGAGAATTTCCAGCAGGGAAATTGACTTAATTTGATTGATGGATGGCTGGATTTACTCGTAAATAAACCTAGGGCCTTTGCATTGAGCTATAGTCTCAGCCCTTTTTATTTTCTATTTTGAGACAGGATCTCACTAAATTGACTAGTCTAGGCTTGAACATGCAGTCTTCCTGCCTCAGCCTCCCAGAATACTGGGATTTCCAGGCATTTCCCACCATGCCTGCACATAATCCAATTTATGATGTATTAGAAGGGACAGCTGGGCATGGTGATACATGCCTGTAATCCCGGTAGTTGGGAGGCTGAGGCAGGAGGATCACTGAGAGTTTAGTGCCAGTCTGGACTACATGGGACCCTGCCTCAAAAGAAAAAAGGGATGAGGACAGTAATGGCATAAAATATCAGAAGTGACATAAGACCACTCACAAAGGAGAGGAGCGTGCATTCTTGGTGACACAGGGGTTTGAGGCGGGCTTCTTCTGGGGATGGCCCTCAAGGCAGACAGACAAGGCAGGAGGCTGTTATGGGCACCAGATAAGGGTACTACCGCCGCACAGGGTCACCAGTGGAGAGGGAGACAAGAGGTTTAGGGGGTTAGGGTGAAGCAGTCCTACGCAGACATGGGTGGGTTGTGGGTGGGGAAGGGGGGGTTCTGCAGAGTGGTCCAGGTTTCCATGTCGGGGCACAGTGTGGACGGGGGTGCCAGTCACTGAGCTGGGAACCTAGCAGGAGGTGACAGGGTGGGGAGCTGGAGGGACTGAGGGAACAGGAAGACTTGGTGGACTGACTGTGAAGTGTCTGTGTAGAGGGATGCAGAGCTAGCATTTAGTAGTCTCTCAGTGGGGACAGTTTTGTTGTGCCGCTAAGCATTATTATTACTATTTCTGTTCTAATTCTTAATGCTGTGCTTAGGTCAGATGCGAAGGCCGTTTCTCACTCCCTGAGAGGATGACCTAACCCTCTCACCCCTTGCCTTCCAGCCTGACTCGGTCACTGGTGGAAAAGGAGCAGAGACTCCTTGTTTTGCAAGAATCGGATTCTGTTCAACAGCAAGAGCTGAGCTCCTTGCTCCAGGACATGCAGGAGGCCCAGGAAGGGCAGAAGGAGCTCCGTGCCCAGGTAGCTCCCGCTGTGGCCTTGAGCTGTGCGGGGGAGGAAAGCCAGTCGTGGGCAGGCTGGGGGCCAGGGAATGTGACCTAGAGATGAGAATGGGGAAGCTGACTGCTTGGAGTGTGGTGCCCAGGCGGCCTGGTTCATTTGTGAGTGCTTGGTGCGGTTGGCAAGGTGCTGTGGGGGAACAGAACAGCAAGAAATGGTCCAGATCAAGAAATAGTCCAGCAGGCAGCAGCAAGAGGACTCCAGAGACTCGGCCTGCTCACACTGGACCAGGAGGGGGAGGAGGACTAGCTGTGGATAAGGGCCCCGTCTGCTACTAGTCCAGCATTGCTGCTTCACTCCCTCCTAGTGGTGTGAGCATTGGGTTCTTCATCTGTAAACGAGCGATAACTCTTAGCCATGACAGCAGTACATAAGCATGGTCAGGAACACAGCAACTATGCTGATGGTCTTAGGCTCATTTCAGGGCTTCAGGGAAGAGTTCTAAACAGAGCGGAAAGCTGACATTCTGCTTGGGAAACCAGGTCAGAACCCATTAGCATGGCCCGGGCCCACATGTTGAAGTAGAGGAATACTCATTTCAGAGCCGCCCTGCCTGTTGGAAGGCTGAGGCTGTTCAGAAGCTCCCAGGTTGGGACCGGCTTTGTACAGGGGTTGAGTGGGGTCAGGCCTGGGAGGTCTGAGGAGACCCAGCTCAGAGTGAGTCCTCTTCCTCCCCGATAGGTGGAATTACTGAGGCAGGAAGTCAAGGCAAAGGAGGCTGACTTCGTGGCCCAGGAGGCACAGCTACTGGAGGAGCTGGAGGCTTTGCGGATCACAGAGCAGCAGCTGCGAGCTTCCCTGCGGGCCCAGGAAGCCAGAGCCGCCCAACTGCAGCTACAACTGCGCAGCACAGAGAGCCAGCTGGAAGCGCTGGCCACTGAGCAGCAGCCTGGGGCCCAGGCCCAGGTCCAGCTGGCCAGCCTCTACACTGTTCTGCAGCAGGCCCTGGGCTCCGCCTGTGAAAAGAGGCCTGAGCTGAGGGGTGGGGGAGACGCTGCCCCCTCCCTCTGGGGCCCTGAGCCAGGTGAGGCAGCCCCCAGGAGCTAAGTCCTTTGGGCCAAAGCTAGGCCTAGCTTAGGGACGGAGGGAGGGGAGTGCAGTTCCTCAATATTGCATCAATGTTAGGCCCACAGGCTCCGGAATTAATTCTAGGTGAATTTGAAGCCCAAGGGTTACCTTGAGGATGAGGAATGGGGTCTTGAGGAAGTCTGCAAACCATAAACCCTGACCACAGTATAGATTTCTTTTCTATAATTTTTTCCTGCCATTTGCTAGTGTATGTCCTTGGGCAGCTCACCTCATTTCTCTGAGTTTGATTTGTCTTGACTAAATGAGGATGTTAAAAGTACTTACCTCAGGACTTTTCTAAGGAGTACATGCAAATCACCGGCGCAGTTCCTGGGGTCACCTAGTGCCAACCACAGTGCCGGGCACATAGAAAAGCAGAAGGCCTGTGATGACTGAAGGGCTGCACTCTGAGGAGAGGGACAAGTGGGAAGGCCGCGGCCGGGTCTGGGCAGGGAGGGATGTTTCTTTGCGTAGTGTAGTGGCAGCCGGGTAAGGAGGGTTTCTTCCTCATTTCTCCAGACCAGAATGGAGCTAGGAGCCTCAAGAGAGGGACCCTCCTGCCCGCTCTCTCAGCTGAGGCCGTGGCATCTGCCCTGCACAGTCTTCACCAAGACCTGTGGAAGACACGGCAGGCCCGGGTATGTTGTCCTTCCTTTTTTTAAACTACCCACCTCTGCCCGAAAAGCTCGGCGCACAGACTTGTGAAGCTCTTTGAACTGCTTTCTTCTGGGATCAAGATGGGATGAGTTCCCCCTTTGTCCCTTACAACCCGGCAACCATGACTGAAGCATTTGGCTTTCCTGGACCTTGCTCTTGAGTTTCAGAGGAGGAGGATATTGCCTGGCCCACAGGGTTATCTTGAGGATAAATGAGTATTGTTTTGAGGAGCTTTGCAAACTATAACCCCTGAACATCTACTGGTTTTGTTTTGCATAATTTTTCTCTCAACCTTGAATTTATTCTTGGAAACACAGTAAGTTGAGGCCGCTGAGCTTGCTATGAATGGAGCATTTAAAGCCTAAGACTAAACTGAAGGTCCCGCAAATCCCACCTCACTGTGAATTTGTCACCCAATCCAAATTGAATGCAACCTGTATGCGAGCCACTGTCACTTGGGGATATGAAAAAGAAAGATCTTACCTCCACAGGCTGTGACGTGGTGGGCCACCAAACCGCGCCCATCCCCCGCTCCCCCCAGTACTGGGAATTGAACCCAGCGCCTTTGCACTGAGCTGTGTCCCCCACCCTTTTTACTTTTTGAGAAAGGATCTAACAGACTCTCTCAGGCGCCCAGGCTGAGCTAGAAATTGCAGCTTTCCTATTTCACTTTCCCAGAGCTCTGGAATTCCAAGCATGAGCTATCACACCTGGCTCCAAACTGTGTTCTGAGAGGAAGCAAAACCAAATGAAGTGATCTGGGCAGGACCAGATGGCGGGCTTTGGAGCTGTGGGGAGGGGCGAGAGCAAGGAAGAGGTGATCCTGGGACTAAGCTTTGAAGTAGGTGTTTGGGAAGGAAGAGGTGTGTTCCAGAGCAGCGCCGTGAGCAGCTGTTTCTAGTCATATGTTAGAAGGGCTTCGTGGTCACTTCAGGGAGTCAGAGGTAAGAACTCAGTGGTCGGGAGTGGGGAGATGACAGACCCCCCCAGAGGCTGAGAGTGAGGAGTGGGCCTGAGCCTGGCGGGGCCAGCTTTGTGCAGATGGGAACTCACCTGCCTCCCTCTCCTAGGATGACCTGCGGGATCAGGCCCAGAAGATGGCACAGCAGCTAGCTGAGGCCAAGGCTGAGAAGACCCAGGTCCACTCAGAGCTGCAAGACCTGAAGAGACAGCTCTGCCAGAGCCAGGAAGGTGAGCTGCGGGTGGGCAGGCAAGTTTGGGGGGTGTGGGCAGGAACAGCCTAGCTGCTGCTCATCGTACTGTTTACCCACAGCTGTGAGATGGTATTTAAAGCATTTCTGAAGGGCTGATGAGCTCCTTAAGCTATTCTTCTGCATTACTTAGCTTTTGAGGGCCATCCTGGAAAAAGATTTGAGGAAAAATTTGATAAACTGAGATAGGGAGATAGCCAGCCTTCATTTTTTTGTCTCTGTAGGAGACACATACACACACACACACACACACACACACACACACACAAAACATGGCAATGGTGGCCCATACCTGTAGTCCCAGCACTTGGGAGGCTGAGGCAGGAAGATCACCTCAAGTTCAAGGCCAGACTATGCCACATAGTTCAAAAATAGCCTGAACTATATAGTGTGACTCTGTCAAAAAACAAATAAACAGGTCAGGGATATAGCTCAGCGGCATAAGCACTTGCCTGGCAAGCCTAAGGTCATGAGTTTGATTCCCTGTACAGGGATAACAGATAAATAAACAAACAACAACAACAAAAACCCATGGCTAGTTGTGGTAGTACCTGTAATCCCAGCACTCAGGACGCTGAGGTAGGGTTACTGTGAGTTAGAACAGCCTGAACTGCATAGCGAACCCTTACTAAAAACAAAACAAAACAACCAACAAAACCTTTTTGTGTCACTCATCCATGTTACTTATTTTTATCATTGCCAACCGTGTACTCAGAACTAGCCTTGGACAGTGCTTACTGGAGAGGCTCCGAGGGGGGAATCCAGAGCTGCACGCAGCCCGGAGCTGGAGGGAGTGGGGACCACTTGGAAAGGAAGGGAGAGGGGAGGGTCTTAAGGTTCAAGTTTCTGCTGTGGGTGAGAAGAGGACAACTTGGGGCATGTGTCTGGCTCCCTGAGCCCCACACAAAGAGACCTGGATTCTGAGGAATCTTGAAGAAATGAGGGGCAGTCAGCAGAGCCACCGGGGTTTCTAAGAACCTCTCAAATCACATCACCAGGGGTCTGGAAGGGACCTCTGCTGTTGGCTGCTTAACCTGTCTGGACTCCAGCCTTGAGGATTTCTAAGTGAGCAGAATGAGGAAGAGTTAGCGTAATTAACTGGCAATGCCAGAGCTGGCAGCAGACACAGACGTGAGACTAGAATCAGCAGGGAGCCCAGGCGGTCAGCAGCAGCTGGCAGAGGGGGATGACTTCGGACGCTGGGTATGATTCTCTACCACTGGCCTTTTTCCCTTTGATTCTCTTCCCCATCCTCCTTGTGTCTCTGCACCTGGCTTCTCCCATCCCCTGCCTTGGGCCTGACTCCACCACCTCTACTCTTCCCAAAGAGAAATCCAAGTGGGAAGGAAAACAGAACTCCCTAGAATCTGAGCTGCTGGAACTTCATGAAACCGTGGCGTCCTTACAGAGTCTTCTCCGGCAAGCAGAGCTTCAGAGGATGGAAGCCCAGGTAACGTGGAACCGGTTTGGGGTGAGGTCAGAGATGGTCTCAGGAGCCACCCCGTAGGGCCCCAGGTTCTAGCTTCAAGGCCCACCTTGGCCTATGGTCCATGCACAAGACTCAGTTCTTCTGACTATCTCCATGTCCCTGAGGACCATTTTTAAGGCCATAAAAATGCTCCAGTTGCTCTTTCTGAACTGAGCCTTGGGTTTTGTCCCCTGCCCTGAAGGACTAGAGTCTGGGATTCCTCATTTATACCAAGCCATTTCCTCTTGGTACCAGCAGAGCCCCAGAAGGTGCAAGGGACACTCTTTTAATAGGGTCAGCCTAAGTGAAGTGTATAACTTGTTTTGCCCAAGTCCCTGCCACAGCTAATGCCACAAAATAAGGAAATTAGGCCAGTGCTGGAGCGAGGCATCAGGGAAGTCACGCTGTCTATGGTGGCTTTGGCTCTTCTTTTCCAGAATGAGCGAGAATTGCTTCAGGCGGCCAAGGAGAACCTGACCACCCAGGTGGCGCATCTGCAAGCAAGTGTCGAGGAAGCCAGGGCTCAGGCAAGTGCTGCCAGAGTCCTAGAAGAAGATCTGCGAATAGCTCGCTCCGCACTGAAGCTGAAAAATGAAGAGGTGGAGAGTGAGCGCGAGCGAGCCCAGGCTCTGCAAGAGCAGGGTGAGCTGAAAGTGGCCCAGGGGAAGGCTTTGCAGGAGAACTTGGCTCTGCTGGCCCACAGCCTGTCCGAAAGGGAGGAGGAAGTGAAGGCGTTGCAGGGAGAAATCCAGGAACTGCAGAAGCAGCGGGAAATGCAGAAGGCTGCTCTAGAACTGCTGTCTTTGGACCTGAAGAAGAGGAACCAAGAGGTGGATCTGCAGCAAGAACAGATTCAGGAGCTGGAGAAGTGTAGGTCTGTCTTGGAACATCTGCCCATGGCAGTCCAGGAGCGAGAGCAGAAGCTGACTGTGCAGTGGGAGCAGATCAAAGAGCTGGAAAAGGATCGGGAGACCCAGAGGAATGTCTTGGAGCGTCAGCTTCTGGAACTGGAAGAGAAGGTCCAAGTAATTGACTCCCAGAGAGGACAGATTCAGGATCTGAAAAAGCAGTTGGTAACTCTGGAATGCCTGGCCCTGGAGCTGCAGGAAAGCCATCGCAGGGTGGAGAGCCAGCAGAAGATGATTGAGGAGCTGGAGGGCCAGCGGGAGATGCAGAGGGTGGCTCTGACCCATCTCACACTGGACCTGGAAGAAAAGAGCCACGAGCTGCAGGCACAAAGCAGCCAGATCCATGAGCTAGAGAGCCACAGCACCCTTCTGGCAAGAGAGCTGCAGGAAAGGAACCAGGAGGTGAAGTCCCAGCATCAGCAGATGGAGGAACTGCAGAGGCAGAAAGACCATCTCACTCAAGACCTTGAGAGGAGGGGTCAGGAGCTGCTGCTGCAGAGGGAGAGGATTCAGGTCCTGGAAGACCAGAGGACTCGGCAGACAAAGATCCTAGAGGAAGACCTAGAACAGATTAAACTGTCCTTGAGAGAGCGTGGCCGGGAGCTGGCTTCTCAGAGGCAGCTGATGCAGGAGCGGGCGGAGGAAGGGAAGCTCAGCCCTAGTAAAGCTCAGCGCGGGAACCTGGAGCACATGAAGCTGATCCTGCGGGATAAGGAGAAGGAGGTGGAGTGCCAGCAGGAGCACATCCAGGAACTTCAGCAGCACAAGATCCAGCTGGAGCAGCAGCTCCAGGGCCTGCACAAGAAGGTGGGCGAGAGCAGTCTACTCCTGACCCAGAGAGAGCAGGAGATAGTGACTCTGCAGCAGCACCTGCAGGAAGCCAAGGAACAAGGGGAGCTGAAAGAGCAGTTGCTCCAGGGTCAGCTGGAAGAGGCCCAGAGAGCCCTGGCCCAGAGGAACCAGGAACTTGAGGCCCTGCAGCAAGAACAGCAGCAGGCCCAGGTCCAGGAGGAGAGCGAGAAGGAGAAGGCAGATACACTGCAGGCAGCTCTGGAACAGGCCCATGTGGCGCTGAAGGAGCACCAGGGGGAGCTGGAGGAGCACAGGGAGCAGGTGCAAAAGCTCCAGGAAGAGCTAGCTGTGGAGGGACGACAGGTACAGGCCCTGGAGGAGGTGTTGGGAGACCTAAGAGCTGAGTCTCGGGAACAAGAGAAGGCTCTGCTGGCCCTTCAGCAGCAGTGTGCTGAGCAGGCACAGGAGCATGAGGCGGAAGCAAGGGCCCTGAAGGACAGCTGGCTGCAGGCAAAAGCTACACTCAAGGAACAGGACCAAGAGCTAGAGGCTCTGCGGGCCGAAAGGCAGTCCTTCCGGCATCAGGAGGCAGCTCTGCAAGAGGCTCTCAGCAAGGCCCAGGTTGCACTGCGAGAGAAAGAACAGTGTCTTCTTGAGCAAGCAGAGCTGAGCCGTGGCCTGGAGGCAGATACCACCACCTTGCAGGCTGCTCTGGATGCCTGCCAGGCACATGCCCAGCAGCTAGATGAGGCGCTGAGGATGAGGGAAGGTGAGATCCACGAGCAGGATCTCCGACACCAGGAGGATGTGCAGCAGCTGCAGCAGGCACTTGCCCAGAAGGATGAAGAGCTGAAGCATCACCAGGAACAGGGGCGGCTGCTAGAGAAGTACCTGGCCCACAGGGGCCAGGAGAATGAGGTCCAAGAGAAGCAGAGTCTGGAGCAAGAGGAAGAGGTGAGGGACCTGCGTGAGCACCTAAGAGAGCTACAGGTGACTCTAGCCAGAAAGGAAGAAGAGATCCTGGAGCTGAGGGAGGCCTCTCCCCCCAGCCACAAAGCCACCCCGGAGCAGGAGCCATCTCCAAAACTGAGTTGGGAACTGGAGCGACTTCAGGTGGCCCTGAGGCAGACGGAGGCCAGGGAGATTGAGTGGAGGGAGAAGGCCCGAGACTTGGCGCTGTCCCTGGCTCAGAGCAAGGCCAGCGTCCAGAGTCTGCAGGAGGTAGCTGTGCTCCTACAAGCCTCTGTCCTGCAGCGGGACTCAGAACAGCAGAGGCTGCAGGTGAGTCACTCCAAGGCAATAAGGGCTGGGGACCCATCGGGCTGACCTCGGAGGCTGCCCTTCACCCTGGGCCCTGTGGCGTCTCAAAGGATGTAAGGAAGCTGAGACCATGAGCACCCAACATGAGCAGAGCAAGGCTATGTATGGTGCTGGTCTGAAAGCCACCGCACAGTCTCTGCCCTCAGAGCTTGTCTAAATCAGCAACTACATGCAGGCAGGCAGTGCCCAATAGAGAAGTGTCGGTGGCGCACACATGCTAGGACACCGTGACTGTCCTGGGAGTGAGGCCTGAAAAGCTTCCTGGTAAAAATGGGGCTGAAGATTAGACCTGAAAGGACTAGTTGAGAACCAGCCAAGCATGGGTGGGTGGGGCTTTCTGGGGAAGAGGAAGAAGAGGGGTAGAGAGCATACAGAGTATCTGTGTAGGAGGTTCTAGGTGTCTGGGACATTGAGGGACAGCTGGCAAGAGAAGAGAGGACACCAGAGGCCACAGCATCAGAGCTTATAAGTCATGCAAAGACCGGAGTCACTAGCAGGAAGGTTTGGGGCAAGGGAGTGACATGGTCAGAGATGGTTCCAGAAGATCACTCAGGCCACATGTGGAGACCAGCAGATCTGGGGACACCAACCAGGAGAATGTAGTGGAAATGCTGGGGAGAAGTAGAAACCTAAGATGGCATAGATCCGAGGGGTTCTTAGGACTCCCAGCTATTGATTGACTAATAGATGGGAGAAATAAAGAAAGAGTGAAAGGTCAAAGACAACACAAGGGTTTCTCCCCCATGGAGTTGAAGAAAAGCAGGCAGAGGAAGGGTAGAGTGAAGAGTTCGGTTTGGGAATGGAGTGAGGCACCTGTGTTATGTAGGGCGAAAGGGCCAGCAGCAGCTTAGGGAAGAGGCCTGAAGTCAAAGGAGGAGACTGGTGAGTGTTAGACAGGTGGGCTCCATCAGCGGTTAGGAGCATGCGGGCGCTGGTAGGTGGGATGCTGAGGGGGCACAGAAGAGGGGTCAGGATAGAACGTTAGGGTGCAACTTCTTTTTTTTTTTTTTTTTTTTTTTGCTTTGGCTTTTGGCTTTTGTAGAGAGGGTCTTTCTCTGTAGTTCAGGCTGGCCTTAAGCTCACTTTGTAGCCCAGGCTGGTCTTGAACTCACAATGATCCTCCTGCCTCAGCCTCCCAAGTGCTGTGATTACATGCATGTGCCACCAGGCCCAGCTAGGGTGCAACATTTAACCTCAGGTCAAGCACCATGCCTTAGTCCTTTGCAGCCCCAACACTGGGCACAAGACCTGCACAGAGCAGACAGTCAGGAAAGCCAGGCTGACCACTGTATGGAAACAGGCGTCATTTCTTTTGCCAAGAAAAACTCAGCCCATTTTTCCAGAGACATCCTGGTCCCTTGGCTGAGGCCCACAGAACCTCTCCTATTTCCCAGACACAGAACCCTGAAGGGATTTGTCTTCAGGGACCTTACGGAACTATGCTCTTGTTAAAGGACGCTGTGTAGGGAAGAAATTCCATTTACGCACTGTGGATTCAAGCTCCTGGGTTGGAATACAGTTCTGTAGTTTTATTACCTATGTGACCCTGGCTCAGTACCTTCACCTCTCTGACCCTTGGCATTCTCCTCAGTAAGGTCAAGAATGATAGTGCTTAGGAAGAAAGCAATTAGTGAGGGGCAAATAGGTGATTTTCCTATTTCCAGGCCGTTGCTTCTTGGCCTTTTGGCTAAGATCAAGTGTAGTACCTATTTCCAGGCCATTGGCACAAGCTCAGCAAAAGGAAGGCATGCAGCTGGGCAGGAGGGCACTTCTTGGCCATGCACTTAAGATACTGAGCAGTATTCACTCAGTAATGGAGTGCAGGTCAGGGTTATTTTGCCCGACTCCCACACCCAGTGCGAAGAGGCATGTTTTTGATCCAGCCCTTCACTATAGTACCATCTACATGCCAAGCACCGTTACCTCTCTTTCTTCCACCATCCTGAAGAGAAGGAACTGCTAATGTGCTTATTTTAGAGTTGAGAAGTGGCAGTCGGAGAGGGTAATTTGTCTGACAGCATACGCCTGGTAGCTGCCCAAGGAGCATTAGATCAAATAGTCTGACTCAAGATCTTGGGGTGGTGTCTGTGTCTGTGCATCTGTGTGTGTGGTAGGTCGTGGGTACTGAATCCAACGCCTGCACTGATCTACATCCCTGCCCCGTCAGTTGGTTGGTTGGTTTTGAAGACATGGTTTTGGTATGTAATTCAGGGTTTTGGTATATAATTTTGGTATTCGATTGTTGTTGTTGTTGTTTCTCTTTTTTTGGTGGTACTGGGGTTGAACTCAGGACCTTGCACTTGCCAGGCAGGCGCTTATTCCACTGAGCTATATCCCCAGCCCTCAATTGTTTTGGTTTTTTTTGTACCGGAAATAGAACTCAGGCCTTTGCACTTGCCAGGCAGGTGCTGTACCATTGACCTATATCCCCAGCCCCTGCTTGTTTTTTAAAACTGGGTCTCACTATGTAATTCAGACTGGCCTTGAACTCACTATGTAGCACAGACTGGGCTCAAACTCAGGCAAGTCTCCTGCCTCAGCCTCCCAAGTGCTGGGATTACAGGCATGTGCCCCCACACCTGGCCTTTATTTTCATTTTCTTTTATTATTTTTTTTGGAACTGGGAATTGAACTCAGAACCCTGTGCTTGCCAGGCAGGCGCTTGTGTTTCTGAGCCACACCCCCAGCCCCTTTATTTTCTTCATTTTTGAGGCAGGCTCTCACTAAGTCACTAATTGCCTGGGCTGAACTCAAACCTGTGATCCTCCTGCCTCATCCTCCCAGGATGTTGGGGTTGCACATGTACCCTGGTTTTGAATTCAGTCTTTTGACCACTCCGTTCATCTTTCCACGATAGCTTCTGCCACACTGCACTTGTTTCCTCCTGTCCGTCTCCTTCTTGACCATTATTTAAGAAACAAAGGGTGACTAGCAACCAACTAGCATTTGGTTTCCCTGTTCATCTAATGGGATTTAACCCCACGGCCTTGACCCGTGTCTCTCGAAGTATGTGGTTGTTTTATAAATGAGAAATTTGGAACTAGCTTTCTGGTTTGGAAGGAGCTTATATTTTGACCCGAGTCTTACAATGAGTAAGTGGTGACATAGCACTTAGCTCTGTGAGACTCAAGTCTTTGCTCTTTCCAGAGCACGTCACAGCCCTGGCTTGCCTCATGGCCTCGTGTGAGACCTAAGGTGGGCTGGAGCCACTGGTCCTGCTCAGTGCAGGCTTCCCATGAGTCCTTGCTCTCTGCGAGAGTCCCTTTCTACTGCTTTGATTTACACATCTGGAAAATGAGTGCCCTACACTAGAATAGCTCCGAGGCTACATGAAAACTAAGACTACGCCCTGATGAGGAAATGATATTTATGAGGTTAGAGGATGGGTGCTTCTGGCTGTGAGGTCGGGTGGCTTGATTCTGTCCCATACCTCCATATCCCAGGAGGAGCTGGAGCTCACTAGGCAGGCGCTGGAGGAGGAGCAGCCCCACAGCCTGCGCCCACCCAGCAGAGCCGAGCAGAGTATGCAGCCTGAAGAGGTGAGCTGGGCACTGGTGGGGCTGATGGCCCAAGGGGGCCCCCTCCTTTGGGAACTGGGTCCCTGAAGCCTAGACCTGCCACACTGGTCCTTCTGCCTTCTGTCTGTTCCCCATCTGTGCAGGGCTGCGCAGGTAAGATTCTCAGGTCTTTCCCACAGGCCTCAGGAGTGGAGGTTGAGCCTGATTCTGGGATAGAGGAGAAGCAGCCATGGAGACAAAGGCTGGAACACCTACAGCAAGCAGTAGCGTGGCTTGAGGTCGACCGGAACAGGCTGCAGCACCACAACATCCAGCTTCGGACTACCTTGGAGCAGGTCAGTAGCGTCTGCTGCTCTCAGCTTCTGCCCCTGGAGTCTGTGTCTCCACTTCTCATGCAAGCTCCAAATCCAGCTGCTACCTGCTTCTTTGTTTTTCTTTTTTGCCGTGCTGGGGATCAAACCGAGGGCAAGTCCTGTACACTGCTGAACTGCATTCCTAGCCCCTGCTGCCTGTTTCTGAAATAAAATTTGATTGGAACACAGCCATGCATTGTCTGTGGCTGCTTGCTCGCTAGAACAGAGGAGCTGAATAGTTGTGACAGACCTATCACAACTTAAGCACTTACTACAGAAAAGGTTTGCTGACCCTTGTTCCCAGGACCTGCGAGGCGGCCTGTCTCCTCTGCTCCGGCACTTCCTCACACTCAGGCTGCCGGCACTGTTCCCCCTGCAGTCTCATTTCCCCTCCCTCCTGACCCTGTGCGTGGCCCACACACGTATGCTGGCTCCACACCAAGACGTGTGTGTCCACACCGAGACCATTGCCTCTTGGCAGGTGGAACGAGAGCGGAGGAAGCTGAAGAGGGACTCCATGCGCATCTCCCGGGCAGGGCCCCTGGAGGTCAATGAAGCCGTGAGCTCGACACCCACACAGCAGGTTAACCTCTCCTCCCACCTGCACTCCAGCCCCCTGCCTTGCGTATCCCAGGCCAGCCTTGGACAGTGAGACAGCCTCTCCAGCGAAACCAGAGCCCTACCTCACCAGAGGACGCCCGCCTCAGCACAGCTCAGGGTGTCCTTGCCCTGAGAAGCAGGCCCAAGCCAAGGGCCGGGGCTGGGTGAGGCAAGGCTGGCAGCACTGCATTCTGAGGGGTTCCCAGGCCTCAAGCTCACCAGAGGCAGGCCCACTGGTCTCTGAACAGAATCCCTGGGGCACAGGCTGTCATGTGGTGCTTGCCAGCTCTTGACGTGCCTAGGAGCTTGACTGTGGCTTTGCAGATTTCTTAGACCTTCTTATGGTGCTACGTTTGCAAGATTGCAGTTCATAGTATTTCCTGGTAACGGGCTTCCTTTTCCAGATAAGGTCTCTGGGAAAGCCCCCCAACCCCCCATACTAGTAACTCTTTCAGCTGAGAAATGTCCATCGATAGAGCCAGCCTTGCAGCCTGGTGAGGAGGAGCTGCTTCTGATAGCGGAGCATCTCCAGCTGTCCGTCCCCCTTCCTTTAATGAAGTCTTCCCAAGGGCAGGCACCGTGTCTTTTTTCCCTTCTCTGTCCTCAGCTCACAGTCTAGTGCTGGCACAAAGCAGGTATGTGGCCTATTACATACCTGTTACATATAAAAGGACCTCAGAGAACCAAATGCCATGCAGGTCTTCTGGGTGTTCAGCGTCAGGTCTCCACAGTGCCACCCACTGTGCTGTCATGGGCCCTCCTGGGCCTGAGACCAGGCCCTATAAAAGTTCAGTCTGAGTTCAGGCACTTCCAGCCCGCAGCCTTTGCTCAGGCCCCCAGGACTGTGATGAAACAGCTGCAGGACGCTGCAGTGTCCCCTGAGCATGACCACCCATCCCAACAAGATTGGTGTTTGTCTTCCTCAGGATGGGCGAGGAGGACAGAGGGGCGCCTCAGACACCAAGCAGATGGTTGAACTGCAGAAAGAGGTGAGTTCTGCAAGGATCTGTTTTCTAAGCCCCCCTTCCCTCCCTTGCATTCAGACTTGAGGCCCTGCTGTGTGCTTGGCCCTGTGTACCCCTCCCGCAGGAAGAGGGTGAGCACTTCCAGCCTCCAGGGAACTTCAGTCTCCACAGGAGGAAAAGGGCTGCAGTCCCAACTCTTCCTGGAGCATAGCTCCAAGCAAACATGATCCAGGATGACCTCTAGACTCTAGCTTAGGAAGGGAGAGGGCAGACAGCGATCTAGGACAGACTAAAGTAAGCAGAACCGTGCTGACCTCCGCTACCCACAGCTGTGTCTTGCAGGCAGGACTGTTGCCAGCCACCAGGCAGAGGAGGCCGCATATGGCTCGTGTCAAGTAGCCACATTAGGGAAACTACGCCCAGTGCCCTCTTGCCTTGCAGGCCTCACCTCAAGTTTTTCTCCTTCCCAGTGTCCAGGAGTAGTAAGCAGGGTAGAATTTTGACTTCTGAGCTTGCTTCAGAACTCATTAGTCGGGCCAGGGATATAGCTGAGCGGCACAAGTCCCTGGCAAGCACAAGGTCTTGAGTTCAATTCCCCATACCAAAAAAAAAAAAAAAAGAACTCATTAGTCACTACAGGCAGAGCCTGACGCTGTCTCGAGGCTCCACTGCTACTTTGGTTATGTTTAGCTCTTACGAAGCAGTTCTTGGCACAGCCCTGACAGGATGAGCAAGAGCGGCCCCTGCGCATAGGGTTAGGTCAGAGCCACCTGCTCTGACTAGTGGCTCCTTAGATCTGTGCCCCAGATGCCTGTTATCTCCCCTGAGTCCTGTCCTGTGCTGAGACGCCCACAGCTTCCCTCCTGCTCATCTCACCAGACCCATCCGGAAAGTGAAAGGATTAGTCAGTGAGTCCCAGCCAGCTGCTCATTAGAAATGTGTGACACCCAGGCCTCACTCCAATCTAATTAAGTCAAACTATTTTTAAAACCCTGAAAGAGCATGATGGAACTTTCTGCAGTGATTAAAATGTTCCGTGTTATGGCTAGGACAGTGGTGAATATGTATCCATTCTCAGACTCATTAAAATACACGCTTAAAACCTAGGCATTTTAGTACATGAAACTGATCCTTTACTAAACTTGATGAGCAGCTTTGTTGTTGTTTTGAAGCTCCCTGTTCGTGTCCCCTGTGGAGCCAGGGTTCTATTTTTTTTTTTTTAATTTTATTTTAAAGACAATAGAATGGAGACATATGAACCAGAAAAGCCATAAACAATACAGAAAATACAAAGTTATACAGAATATAGTAGGGAATTAGAACTAGATGTTGTATTACATAGTTATCTTCACATTAGTTAACACAAAAACATTAAAGGAAATACCAAATTATAGATAAGATAGTAGGGAATTTGCACTGGGTGCTGTATAATATAAAGTT